>CM022707.1:8081342-8253842 GCA_012295165.1 Asparagus setaceus
TTTGGGGAAGTCCCCTGAATTTTTGGGGGGTTGTGCATAAACATCCCCCCACGCACTCGCCCAACACACACATGCGCCCTCGCACACGCAAAACATAATAAAACTTACAAAATTGCACTAAACCCTCTAAACTGTTTGAAATTTTACATAAACGACATTAGCAAAGCAGATGGTAACTTAAAGTAAAAGCTGTCAATCATGGTACTTGAATGAGACAAGTGCAAGGGTTTCTTCTATAACACAGAAGAAATTGCTTACGGTTTTGCTTCTTTTCGAGTCCTCATCACTGTTCTTGCCCTCGTCAGCAGTGGCTTTTCTAGAGGAAAATACACCATTTCAGTTGAATTAGTGATGAATCAGTATAAGTAGCAGTTTCGTAAGTTTCAGATCTAACCTTCGCTTGGAAGATTTATCGTCACCACCTGCATCTGAACCTCCTAGATCTGGCACTTTGCTGACTGTGTCCTTGAGAAAATCAAAGACATTGAAACTATGGACACACTGCTTTCTGAACTCAAAAGAAAAAGTGAAATACATCAAAATCCACAGCAAAACTAATAACCGAATCATATGGTGCATGATTAATGAGCTTCGCCTGTAGGTCCACAAGGTTGCCTGAATTAATAATAAACAAAAATATACAGCACAAAAAATTTCTAGCAAGGAACAAATCATCAGTTGATCTCTACGGTCACCAGTAATCAAGGATGTTGGGTGAATGATGTCCTACCATAAATGGTTCCAACTTTAATACATAGAGCCTATAGGCCTTTAATCAAAATTAATCAAAGCCCAAAGGTAAATTAAGAAATTTGACTTATTATACTTTTAAGAGTACAAATCCACTTCCAACTACAATGTCAACAACCAAATCAGTAATTGAATGAACCACTTTCTTGCATAAGTCTGCCTACTTATAACAGAATATAGTCAATGATATATGTTAACTGAAGCCAGTGCCATGACCATATTCTCAAGTAGGTTTGCTAATTTAATTTTTTATTTTAAGATATTTAAGTTGTTTATTGCTTTCTAACACTGTCTTTATAGCAGATGGTAATAAATCAAATAATCATTATTAACCCTCGACAAAGACAAAGGTACGTGCATGCACTCTTGAGGATATTTGGCAAATAAGATCATATCTTAGATAGTGCACAGCAAGTAACACATTAGATGACATGTGATCACATGTCGAGAATATTTAGGAGGCAAATGGATCACCTATTGGCTCAAAAGTTAAAAGATTGAGAATATTACATATCTTTTGATAACAGCCAATTACTTTGTTGATCACTTTACTAAAATTTGGTTTTTTCATGCATGAATAGATTAAAAAAACGCATCTGTGTGAACTAATATACATATAATCAGATGAAATATACACATATAATTGTGTCCTTGTGTGTTGATTTTGAACAATCTCATCTTTGACACCCCATGTCAATGTCAAAGCAGGAAACTAGTGCCAGTATCTACTAACCAAGTTCATAATTATGCACATGTATACAACTCATCTACCTGGAAAAAAACAATTTATGATATCACTAATTTAGAGGGGTAAAAGAATATAGCACTGAAGAAAACAAACAATCTTCTTCTGAAGGGAGGTAAAAACATATAGCACTGCAGAAAAAAAAACAAGCTATCTTCTAAAAGAATTGCCACATTGGATTCATGTCAACATGATTTATCTTACTTACAGATGCAAAGACCCCATTGTCTTCACCCCTTTCTGAAGAGTAATGTCATATGTCCTGTCACAAAGGTCTTGCAGAAACAATTCCAACGCTTTAGCTGCAAAATCATCCAGTAAAGGAACAAACGAATTTTCATAAGTAATGTTAATAACCATTCCCTAACTAAAAAAGATGAATGCAATTGATATGCAGAAGATATAAAACAGAAGTAATGACGCTACTCTTTCTAAGAAACAAAGTCACAGTATCCTATTTGCATACAGAAATCCAAACCATGTATCTGACTAGAATTTAGTCAAGTAGATAGCAGAATAAGAATCCCTGTTTGGCTTCTTGGATTTAGTTATGCCATGAAGCTGAATGTAGTTCATTGGCATCAGCTACCCATCAGAATGAAGACGGCTATGGAGTGAAAGGCTTCATGAAAAATATAAGGAAACAATCATACCCGGCTGTAAACCCTGACTAATGCAAAATTGCTGTCCAAGGAAAACTATGGACCAGATAGGGGTTTGCCTTATACTAAAAGTATCATTTGACAATGAAAAAAACCAATTAAAAATATTGAATGTTTTTCCTTGTGGAGAATCTATATTTTGCTTCGTCTACAATCTTGTAAATATAGGAGAAATTTTGAATTGCTCCAATGCGGCAACTATTGTTCTAAGATTCAATGAAAGAAACTTGTTTATCATAAGTTTGCTTTGCCAAGAATTTTGCACAGATTTTAGAGAGTTTCTGAGAAGTGCAGCCAATAGTAAACATTTTCGCAATAGTCTGCTGCTCAATACTCGGTCCCTGATAGGAAAAGGCGATGGTGGTAATGATGGTCACATGAGAATGAATACGTGCGCAATCCTTGCATGAAATTCCTCAATGCGTACATGTCCAAAACGATTGGTGTCGAATAATTAATGATGCAAAATTAGCAGTTTAAATCAGTTAATGATTTCCCATTTTCATAGACTGAACATCTATGAAATGTTTGAGTCTTATATTTCTTAAGCACTTTCAATACGTGCAAAACAATGTCGAGGAAACCCATCAAAGCAGAGATATCCATTTCAAGAATAAGGTAATTATTTAGGTGAGTACAACTACAATATGATTATCTTAGTTAGACACAATTGACTGCAGAAATGATTGGAAGGACTTACACACTAATACAGGAGTTGCCATTGCTATCTTTCCCACATCTTCATCTGCTTGCATAATCTTTTTTATTCGAGACTGCCAGAAGATAGAATATATCAGATAATATGTTCAATATGAAAGAAAAAAAATGTAAAATCACAAAAGAAAAGGTTTTGATAACATAGAATTATATGACAAACTAACACCCTGAAACTTAGCCAGAAATGAGAGAAAACTAAAGGAAAAAAATCTGCATCCACTATCCAGTTGAAATTATAATGAAATAGAAATTATAACATACACCAACTTCGAGATGACGTATTAGGTTACTACTTTGTGATAAAATTACACCTACTAGGAAGCTAGCTTAATATACATAAGCACACACATACAGCTATACCTAAAACATACCTAAATAGGGAAAAGATGCAACAGTTTTTCCTTACAAAAGGAGTATAATTAGGGGAAAATACCACAATAACTAAAAGCGGCAGAAACAGAGCAGTCTATTCCAAACCAAATCCTATGGCTAGCATTTAACCTACTAATGGAGACCACCAACTTCTAGTTACCAAAAAAAAAATCTAGTGGTATAGCCCGAATAAAAGCCATGTGCTTTTCAGAAATAAGGATGAACCCACTTGAATTAGACTTCACTTCCTGTCATTATATGCTACCAGGCAGTCCAACATTAGGTCAACGATAATGTTGTAAAAGAGTAGTCATATTGTTAAAAAAAACCAGGATAAGGATGAACCCAGTTGAATTAGAGTGGATGTACCCTCAGTTAATGTCAGCACAAACAAAAATTGTGCCTTTTTTCATCACAGGAAGCTCAGCCTTCTAGAACTCCACAGATCCAATTTTAGAAAGAACAGGTCTATAAACTGCACCATAAATGTGTAAGGCCTTGGTTGAACCGAATTCAGATTACATGGGAAATTTTGCAGTTCTCTACTGAAACTTGTTCATAAGTTGAATACAGCGTATACCAAATATGACAAAACCCTAAAGACCCTGGTCCTAGTTCCCAAACTCACAAACTCTCAGCACTCGGTTATTGTAACACCTGTTAAGGCTTCTTCTTCTTCTTGTTCTTCTTCTTTTTGGGTTCTATGGGGTAAATTTTTTAGTTTCGGCACTCTGCAGCTGATGGTACTTCTTACTGTCGTGTCCATGACTACAAACAGAAGCAACAAGCAACTTAGCTTCCTGCTACGTTTGCTCCTTGTACAGCTAGTTTTTGCTGCCAAATGTTTGATGCATGATTGTACTATATAAAAAGTTTCAATTAAGTTCGTGCACTAATTGTGATTGTTCTGATTGAAAATCTGCTTTTTGTGTTTACCTGCTTTGGTACACATTTCATGTATGTGTGTGTATGTGAAAAATCCATTCTATGTAATTTTGCATAATTCATAAATTTGGTGTATAAAATTGTTTGTGTTATGTCTCGCCTAGCTGAATGCGTAAAATACATTTTTACCGTAGTGCCTTGATAAAACGGAAAGTCCTAGAAACTACTTACAAGTTGACATCATTTACAATATCATCAAAATGTGTTACCACGACCCAAATTAAATTGAAAGCTAGTGACAGGAAGTGCCATTGGAAGTGGTATATGGTTTTTTTGTCTATATGAAGGATTCCATGAGTGTCAGCGTATCTACCATGGGGGATCCATGACAAACCGAGGGATACTTTATATTTCACTGCATTGGTCTCGTGTAAGAGAAATGTTATTCAAGATTTTTATTCAATTAAGGAAGGTCTAGCTCTTAGCGCGTTAATGGCGTTAAAGTTAAAAGATACAATTGATAATAAATATGATAATTATTTATGTTCGACTTACTTAAGTGTCCTTTTAATGGCACCAAATCAGCCTAGTGGATAATCACTTGAAACTGACATAGTCCCGTGTCCAGGCATCCAGCAACAACTAACATGGAACTCTCGTCTTTCTCCCCAATTACATATCATTTTCATTCTATCATGCTTTCTTTAAAGATCTAACTTAAAAAGTTCAAATTGCTTTTAAATATTGCGTAATATATTCACTGAGAAAACGGAGAATAATTTGCAACAATGAGGTCTTGATTCCTAATTCTTAACTAACAGCACAAGTGAACTACATATTCTTCATTTGAAGCAATAATAGTAACTTTCATATTTGGTACAAATTTAAACTTTCATAAAGCACCCCCAACAACTATGATAGTGAATCCGTTGCTTCGAGAACTCAAATGGGAATCTATCTCAACCGAAAACCCTTACTCCACTTTGCAAACCTCACATCAACAACATAACCAACATAAGGTATTTGCTTCTACCAAAATGAGTAACTAGAAGCAATGACAACTAGATAGAACATAAATATATTAACAGTAGCAGCAAAAAAGAGTACATGCTTTTAAACCTAATAAGCGCATATAGAGATTATAATTAATTATTATGTCAAAAATTTTAAAAGAGGGCTTGAAAGTCATCATCTTCAACCCCCCTAAACTCAAAACCCCAAAACCTAATCAAAACAAAACAATACCCAGATACTAAAATCTCATGAAGAACAAAACCCATTTGCCAAAATCAACTAAAATGGCAAAAAAGATCAAACTTTGACACAAAGATAGAGATATTACAGCGGGAAAGCGAGTATCGAGCTTCTTCCTCATAAGTCAAAGCTTTTTCTTCTACTTCTGATGCAGTCACGAGAGAGAGAGAGAGAGAGAGATCAAAAACCTTTTTTTTTTTTTTTTTTTTGAAGAAAATAATACTTCTCGGTTGAAAAGGAGAGAGAAGCGAAAAAAAGAACCAACTTTTGTTGGATTTTGGATTTTGGATTTTCGTCACCCGGACCGCTTGAATTTCGCCTCGGCGTCAATTTGCTGTTTGGTTATAAACAGCAAACAGGATACATAGCTTATACTGATCGTTAGATGGTGAGGTTTGATTTGAATGAACGGTAAAGATGGATCGGATAAAATGTTTTGTGTTTAAGAGGAACAGCAGAATATTCTCTCACCCAGGCATTTCCAACTCCACGTGGATTCTCCTGGCGGCGGCCCCTAAACTATTCTAGGTTTCTGTGGGTTGTGAATCGGGTAAGCGGGTAAACGGGTTTGGGTTGGAATTGGGTTTATTTGGGGTTTGATTTTGGATCCGACAGGATTGGCGGTTGTCTCATGCAACTTTTTGCAACTTGCAGCCCTTTGGAATATGCTACGGAAAGTTTTCTGAATCGACCAGGATTCGCGATTTTTTTATGGAAGTTTCTCTTCCCTTTCCCTTCTTTACACTAGTTACCGTGAATAGAGAGATTATGCAATTGTTGCAACCCTTTGGAATATATTATGGGATTTTTGCTCTTAGACCCAAAATTTGACCCTTACTTATAAAAAACCCATTAAGTTTCATCTAAACCGATAAACCCAAAATGCTCATACTCATTTACTTTTAAACCCATTTTCTATTAAACAATGTATTTTTTTTGTACAGTGTTTTCAAATATACGAAAACTACCCTTAATCCATATGTTCAGATTTTGAGATCAAAATCTCAATCTCTCTTCTGTTCCCCCAAAGTTCCCCCAAATACTTAGTTATCTATCCCTGAATGTCCACCTCCGACCACAAATTTTCGAAGCTTTTTGGCGTGGATCTAGTTGATGTTCTCTTCTATCATAAATAAGTCGAAGCCCTCTAGAGAGACACAGAGTTGCCGTCATGGTCAGCCCCTTGAAGCCATAGCCCTGAGTTCATTTGGAGTCATCGTCGCCGGTGAATTGTCAAAGAGGTAGTCCAAAATTGACGTTTGGTGGTCGTTTCTCTCAAATCCTCGTAGCCCTAGCCCCCAAATACTTGAAGCATCCAGGAGTTGTCTCAAATCCTCATAGCCTTAACCCCCAAATCTCCTTTGGTGCAATGATGGCTTCGAGTAAATTGAAGGGGTTGACATCCACAATTTCTTCAAAATCATCAAAATCTTCCTCCTCTAAATGCAAGAAATTCTTCTTCGTAAGTAAAGTTTTAATAATTTTGTGTTTTATTTAACTTGTTTTATGGTTTTATAAAAAATTACATAGATATTTCACTACATATTTGTAATCATACCCATGTCCTGGATATAGATATTTGGCAACTTTATTAGTGAGATGAATATATCTGCTAATAAAGATATATTTTTGTTTCTAGAGAAGAATCAACCAGAAGGGAAAAGTCCAATCTCATCATTAATTATAGGAACACAAAGGTTAAACAAATATTATCATACTTAGCACCGTCACTTAATACATTTTTTCATTTTAATTTCTTAAATAACACTTGATACGTTCTAACTTCTTCTTTGTCTAGAAGCACAGAAAAAGCATACCTCATGCCTTGATATTCTCCCTTAGCTTTCACACTATCATCATAAACCAAAACCAAAAGCAAAACGATTTTTATGGTTTTGTAATATTTTAGACCCTGTAATATTTTTGAAATATTTAAAAATTAGATTTGGTGAATATTAGTCTGACCTACAGCACAACTGGATATTTAAATGTTATATATTATATTTAATTATTCATGTGTTTGAATTGTGATTCTCTTATAGGGGTATGATAACACAATTGAGAATTACTTCCAATCTCTGCTATTTTCGAAATTTAAGTGGTAAGCATATTGAATTGGATGAAAGACACATGGAAGACCTCAGGAAGACCCCTTTTCACAACTTCCTTCGAATACCCACCTCCTTAAACAATTAGACATGTAGCAATTGATTGCTTAATTCAGAAATTTAGTCCCGATAAATGCTCATTTACGATTGAGAATAAAGATTATGTGTTTAGTATAGATGATGTGCACCGAATTACCGATTTGCCAAAGGAGGGAATTCAAGAAAATGAAGATGAGGAGAATAAAAGTAAAGAGGATAAGGAAGATGATGATTATGAGAATGAGGAAGAGAAAGAGGAAGAGGATAAGAAAATGAAGATGAGGAGAATAAAAGTAAAGAGGATAAGGAAGATGATGATTATGAGAATGAGGAAGAGAAAGAGGAAGAGGATAAGAAAATGAAGATGAGGAGAATAAAAGTAAAGAGGATAAGGAAGATGATGATTATGAGAATGAGGAAGAGAAAGAGGAAGAGGATAAGAAAATGAAGATGAGGAGAATAAAAGTAAAGAGGATAAGGAAGATGATGATTATGAGAATGAGGAAGAGAAAGAGGAAGAGGATAAGAAAATGAAGATGAGGAGAATAAAAGTAAAGAGGATAAGGAAGATGATGATTATGAGAATGAGGAAGAGAAAGAGGAAGAGGATAAGAAAATGAAGATGAGGAGAATAAAAGTAAAGAGGATAAGGAAGATGATGATTATGAGAATGAGGAAGAGAAAGAGGAAGAGGATAAGAAAATGAAGATGAGGAGAATAAAAGTAAAGAGGATAAGGAAGATGATGATTATGAGAATGAGGAAGAGAAAGAGGAAGAGGATAAGAAAATGAAGATGAGGAGAATAAAAGTAAAGAGGATAAGGAAGATGATGATTATGAGAATGAGGAAGAGAAAGAGGAAGAGGATAAGAAAATGAAGATGAGGAGAATAAAAGTAAAGAGGATAAGGAAGATGATGATTATGAGAATGAGGAAGAGAAAGAGGAAGAGGATAAGAAAATGAAGATGAGGAGAATAAAAGTAAAGAGGATAAGGAAGATGATGATTATGAGAATGAGGAAGAGAAAGAGGAAGAGGATAAGAAAATGAAGATGAGGAGAATAAAAGTAAAGAGGATAAGGAAGATGATGATTATGAGAATGAGGAAGAGAAAGAGGAAGAGGATAAGAAAATGAAGATGAGGAGAATAAAAGTAAAGAGGATAAGGAAGATGATGATTATGAGAATGAGGAAGAGAAAGAGGAAGAGGATAAGAAAATGAAGATGAGGAGAATAAAAGTAAAGAGGATAAGGAAGATGATGATTATGAGAATGAGGAAGAGAAAGAGGAAGAGGATAAGAAAATGAAGATGAGGAGAATAAAAGTAAAGAGGATAAGGAAGATGATGATTATGAGAATGAGGAAGAGAAAGAGGAAGAGGATAAGAAAATGAAGATGAGGAGAATAAAAGTAAAGAGGATAAGGAAGATGATGATTATGAGAATGAGGAAGAGAAAGAGGAAGAGGATAAGAAAATGAAGATGAGGAGAATAAAAGTAAAGAGGATAAGGAAGATGATGATTATGAGAATGAGGAAGAGAAAGAGGAAGAGGATAAGAAAATGAAGATGAGGAGAATAAAAGTAAAGAGGATAAGGAAGATGATGATTATGAGAATGAGGAAGAGAAAGAGGAAGAGGATAAGAAAATGAAGATGAGGAGAATAAAAGTAAAGAGGATAAGGAAGATGATGATTATGAGAATGAGGAAGAGAAAGAGGAAGAGGATAAGAAAATGAAGATGAGGAGAATAAAAGTAAAGAGGATAAGGAAGATGATGATTATGAGAATGAGGAAGAGAAAGAGGAAGAGGATAAGAAAATGAAGATGAGGAGAATAAAAGTAAAGAGGATAAGGAAGATGATGATTATGAGAATGAGGAAGAGAAAGAGGAAGAGGATAAGAAAATGAAGATGAGGAGAATAAAAGTAAAGAGGATAAGGAAGATGATGATTATGAGAATGAGGAAGAGAAAGAGGAAGAGGATAAGAAAATGAAGATGAGGAGAATAAAAGTAAAGAGGATAAGGAAGATGATGATTATGAGAATGAGGAAGAGAAAGAGGAAGAGGATAAGAAAATGAAGATGAGGAGAATAAAAGTAAAGAGGATAAGGAAGATGATGATTATGAGAATGAGGAAGAGAAAGAGGAAGAGGATAAGAAAATGAAGATGAGGAGAATAAAAGTAAAGAGGATAAGGAAGATGATGATTATGAGAATGAGGAAGAGAAAGAGGAAGAGGATAAGAAAATGAAGATGAGGAGAATAAAAGTAAAGAGGATAAGGAAGATGATGATTATGAGAATGAGGAAGAGAAAGAGGAAGAGGATAAGAAAATGAAGATGAGGAGAATAAAAGTAAAGAGGATAAGGAAGATGATGATTATGAGAATGAGGAAGAGAAAGAGGAAGAGGATAAGAAAATGAAGATGAGGAGAATAAAAGTAAAGAGGATAAGGAAGATGATGATTATGAGAATGAGGAAGAGAAAGAGGAAGAGGATAAGAAAATGAAGATGAGGAGAATAAAAGTAAAGAGGATAAGGAAGATGATGATTATGAGAATGAGGAAGAGAAAGAGGAAGAGGATAAGAAAAATGAAGATGAGGAGAATAAAAGTAAAGAGGATAAGGAAGATGATGATTATGAGAATGAGGAAGAGAAAGAGGTAGAGGGTAAGGAAATTGAAAATGAGGAGAATATTGAAGAAGAAAAAGATATAAAGGATAAAGAGGAGGAGCAGAGTGTTGTAGAGGGGGATGACAACTTTGGTGACTTTGTGAAAAGTCCAAGGAAACGAGATATTTTAGAGGAAGCCGACAATGATGATGACTTTGTGATGAGCCCAAGAGAAAAGAAAGTTTTAGAAGTTGCTCAAAGGGTGGAAGTGAATGGTTCACAGTGAGTTTGAATTTTTCTATTCTCTCCAAGTTTTACTTTGTTTACTTTTTATAATACTTGACTGTATCCATGACTTTCTCCTTGTACCATCTAAGTAGGTCGTACAAGTGTTATGCTAATCCATACATATATCATTGAGCCAGCTCCCTCCCCCACCATATTCTATGATATAGGATTTCCATGCCAAGTTCCCGATGAAGCTTCTTTTTAAGATCAATTGAGCGGTAGGTGAGTTGATCTTTTAATATTGTTTCCACTTGATTAGCCGCCCACTTCCGTGATACCCAGGGATGACTGTTCTCCCCTACGCCTCCACCAAGGCAACTGTGTGCACCATCAATTTTTTTAACATAGAATCGCTCGCTATATACTCATCGAATACAATGAACCCATCATTCACAGTTTAGAGCCTTGCAACTCACGCTCACTTTACTCGATTCATTCTTCGAGAAATTATAGTCGAAATCTAGTGCAATGGAATAATATTTTAAGCTCTGCCTTAAGTGTTCAATGTTATTAAACTCTTGACCAACACTACTAATTGCATGATACCATGAGATAGGAATCTGACCACTTGAACTTTCAACTTCTTGCAATGCATTATGTGAAATAGATGGATTCTGTGATGATAAAGCATGTTGTTCCGCTAGTGGGATGGTAGGATTTCTGCATAGGATTAGACACTGAATTACAACATATCAAATGAAGTTCTTAATATAGAAAAACATGCATATTTTAGTAACTTTTAATGCTTTTGAGTAGTCTAGGATACAACATAGCCATCTAGAAAGGACATCACTGACGCCACAAGCCGCCTAGGATGCAACACAAAATCATCTATGATGCCTATCGTAGATGGTCGTCCGTCTAGGATACAACATAGCCATCTAGAAAGGACATCACTGACGCCACAAGCCGCCTAGGATGCAACACAAAATCATCTATGATGCCTATCGTAGATGGTCGTCCGTCTAGGATACAACATAGCCATCTAGAAAGGACATCACTGACGCCACAAGCCGCCTAGGATGCAACACAAAATCATCTATGATGCCTATCGTAGATGGTCGTCCGTCTAGGATACAACATAGCCATCTAGAAAGGACATCACTGACGCCACAAGCCGCCTAGGATGCAACACAAAATCATCTATGATGCCTATCGTAGATGGTCGTCCGTCTAGGATACAACATAGCCATCTAGAAAGGACATCACTGACGCCACAAGCCGCCTAGGATGCAACACAAAATCATCTATGATGCCTATCGTAGATGGTCGTCCGTCTAGGATACAACATAGCCATCTAGAAAGGACATCACTGACGCCACAAGCCGCCTAGGATGCAACACAAAATCATCTATGATGCCTATCGTAGATGGTCGTCCGTCTAGGATACAACATAGCCATCTAGAAAGGACATCACTGACGCCACAAGCCGCCTAGGATGCAACACAAAATCATCTATGATGCCTATCGTAGATGGTCGTCCGTCTAGGATACAACATAGCCATCTAGAAAGGACATCACTGACGCCACAAGCCGCCTAGGATGCAACACAAAATCATCTATGATGCCTATCGTAGATGGTCGTCCGTCTAGGATACAACATAGCCATCTAGAAAGGACATCACTGACGCCACAAGCCGCCTAGGATGCAACACAAAATCATCTATGATGCCTATCGTAGATGGTCGTCCGTCTAGGATACAACATAGCCATCTAGAAAGGACATCACTGACGCCACAAGCCGCCTAGGATGCAACACAAAATCATCTATGATGCCTATCGTAGATGGTCGTCCGTCTAGGATACAACATAGCCATCTAGAAAGGACATCACTGACGCCACAAGCCGCCTAGGATGCAACACAAAATCATCTATGATGCCTATCGTAGATGGTCGTCCGTCTAGGATACAACATAGCCATCTAGAAAGGACATCACTGACGCCACAAGCCGCCTAGGATGCAACACAAAATCATCTATGATGCCTATCGTAGATGGTCGTCCGTCTAGGATACAACATAGCCATCTAGAAAGGACATCACTGACGCCACAAGCCGCCTAGGATGCAACACAAAATCATCTATGATGCCTATCGTAGATGGTCGTCCGTCTAGGATACAACATAGCCATCTAGAAAGGACATCACTGACGCCACAAGCCGCCTAGGATGCAACACAAAATCATCTATGATGCCTATCGTAGATGGTCGTCCGTCTAGGATACAACATAGCCATCTAGAAAGGACATCACTGACGCCACAAGCCGCCTAGGATGCAACACAAAATCATCTATGATGCCTATCGTAGATGGTCGTCCGTCTAGGATACAACATAGCCATCTAGAAAGGACATCACTGACGCCACAAGCCGCCTAGGATGCAACACAAAATCATCTATGATGCCTATCGTAGATGGTCGTCCGTCTAGGATACAACATAGCCATCTAGAAAGGACATCACTGACGCCACAAGCCGCCTAGGATGCAACACAAAATCATCTATGATGCCTATCGTAGATGGTCGTCCGTCTAGGATACAACATAGCCATCTAGAAAGGACATCACTGACGCCACAAGCCGCCTAGGATGCAACACAAAATCATCTATGATGCCTATCGTAGATGGTCGTCCGTCTAGGATACAACATAGCCATCTAGAAAGGACATCACTGACGCCACAAGCCGCCTAGGATGCAACACAAAATCATCTATGATGCCTATCGTAGATGGTCGTCCGTCTAGGATACAACATAGCCATCTAGAAAGGACATCACTGACGCCACAAGCCGCCTAGGATGCAACACAAAATCATCTATGATGCCTATCGTAGATGGTCGTCCGTCTAGGATACAACATAGCCATCTAGGATGTTTTATATGCATTTCCAGCAACAGATTTGCATTTTCTCTGCCACGCTTTTGACCTGTACAAACATATTTCAAATATCCATCGCATCCATATCAAATATTTTCAATATCCACCACATTCATAGTTCCATCCAACAATATCCACATCCAACGCAATATCAAATAATCTCAAATTTGACATCCCACATATTCACAACACAATCCACTAACTAATAAAAATTTAAAATAACTATCGCATAATGGTTCATCACTTAAACAATTATCTCAATCTCACACATAGTTTCAAAACCCAATAAATCCATCATACACACATAGATAATGAGTCATGAAATGAGAAATCCATCATAGTCAAGCAAAATTTTAAGGCTCCTACGGATGTAATATCTCATGCACACAAGATAGATAAGATAGAAAATAAACACTTAGATACCAAGCTCAACCTCCTCTTCCTGATCATCTTCGCCAGCTGCTGCCTCTCATTCATGCCACTATTTCCCCCCACAGCATCCGTAGCCTTAACATAAAACAGTTACGTATTAGAAGCGTGCAATAGCAAAATATTATAATCTATACTATTATTTAAGAAAACCCTTTTTTTGTTTTTTACCTGTGTTATTCATGCTTTAAAAAAAAAATCAAACACGTCATGTTAAAACAACCTCACAACTTACAACTTATTATAACTTAAGTTGCATGTCACGTATATACAGTGGTAAGGTTGGTAATCTTAAAAAATTAAAAATTGAATATTAGTTTGCTTACCTCCAAAAAAAGTGAATATCATATTTCATCGAAGTTAACTTGGGACTGACACAATATATAACTATTTTACACGGCGAACCTCGGTTGAATGTCGAGGTTGAATGTCGAGGTTGAATGTCGAGGTTGAATGTCGAGGTTCACCGCTATAGGCGAACCTCGGTTGAATGTCGAGGTTGAATGTCGAGGTTGAATGTCGAGGTTGAATGTCGAGGTTGAATGTCGAGGTTGAATGTCGAGGTTCACCGCTATAGGCGAACCTCGGTTGAATGTCGAGGTTGAATGTCGAGGTTCACCGCTATAGGCGAACCTCGGTTGAATGTCGAGGTTGAATGTCGAGGTTCACCGCTATAGGCGAACCTCGGTTGAATGTCGAGGTTGAATGTCGAGGTTGAATGTCGAGGTTGAATGTCGAGGTTGAATGTCGAGGTTCACCGCTATAGGCGAACCTCGGTTGAATGTCGAGGTTGAATGTCGAGGTTGAATGTCGAGGTTGAATGTCGAGGTTGAATGTCGAGGTTGAATGTCGAGGTTGAATGTCGAGGTTCACCGCTATAGGCGAACCTCGGTTGAATGTCGAGGTTCACCGCTATAGGCGAACCTCGGTTGAATGTCGAGGTTCACCGCTATAGGCGAACCTCGGTTGAATGTCGAGGTTGAATGTCGAGGTTCACCGCTATAGGCGAACCTCGGTTGAATGTCGAGGTTCACCGCTATAGGCGAACCTCGGTTGAATGTCGAGGTTGAATGTCGAGGTTGAATGTCGAGGTTGAATGTCGAGGTTCACCGCTATAGGCGAACCTCGGTTGAATGTCGAGGTTGAATGTCGAGGTTCACCGCTATAGGCGAACCTCGGTTGAATGTCGAGGTTGAATGTCGAGGTTCACCGCTATAGGCGAACCTCGGTTGAATGTCGAGGTTGAATGTCGAGGTTGAATGTCGAGGTTCACCGCTATAGGCGAACCTCGGTTGAATGTCGAGGTTCACCGCTATAGGCGAACCTCGGTTGAATGTCGAGGTTCACCGCTATAGGCGAACCTCGGTTGAATGTCGAGGTTCACCGCTATAGGCGAACCTCGGTTGAATGTCGAGGTTCACCGCTATAGGCGAACCTCGGTTGAATGTCGAGGTTGAATGTCGAGGTTCACCGCTATAGGCGAACCTCGGTTGAATGTCGAGGTTCACCGCTATAGGCGAACCTCGGTTGAATGTCGAGGTTCACCGCTATAGGCGAACCTCGGTTGAATGTCGAGGTTGAATGTCGAGGTTCACCGCTATAGGCGAACCTCGGTTGAATGTCGAGGTTGAATGTCGAGGTTGAATGTCGAGGTTCACCGCTATAGGCGAACCTCGGTTGAATGTCGAGGTTGAATGTCGAGGTTGAATGTCGAGGTTGAATGTCGAGGTTGAATGTCGAGGTTCACCGCTATAGGCGAACCTCGGTTGAATGTCGAGGTTCACCGCTATAGGCGAACCTCGGTTGAATGTCGAGGTTGAATGTCGAGGTTGAATGTCGAGGTTGAATGTCGAGGTTGAATGTCGAGGTTGAATGTCGAGGTTGAATGTCGAGGTTGAATGTCGAGGTTGAATGTCGAGGTTGAATGTCGAGGTTCACCGCTATAGGCGAACCTCGGTTGAATGTCGAGGTTGAATGTCGAGGTTGAATGTCGAGGTTGAATGTCGAGGTTGAATGTCGAGGTTCACCGCTATAGGCGAACCTCGGTTGAATGTCGAGGTTCACCGCTATAGGCGAACC
Source organism: Asparagus setaceus (assembly GCA_012295165.1). Classification (NCBI taxonomy): domain Eukaryota; kingdom Viridiplantae; phylum Streptophyta; class Magnoliopsida; order Asparagales; family Asparagaceae; genus Asparagus; species Asparagus setaceus. The sequence goes on from CM022707.1 coordinate 8,097,157, forward strand.
TCGGTTGAATGTCGAGGTTGAATGTCGAGGTTGAATGTCGAGGTTCACCGCTATAGGCGAACCTCGGTTGAATGTCGAGGTTGAATGTCGAGGTTGAATGTCGAGGTTGAATGTCGAGGTTGAATGTCGAGGTTGAATGTCGAGGTTGAATGTCGAGGTTGAATGTCGAGGTTGAATGTCGAGGTTGAATGTCGAGGTTGAATGTCGAGGTTGAATGTCGAGGTTCACCGCTATAGGCGAACCTCGGTTGAATGTCGAGGTTGAATGTCGAGGTTGAATGTCGAGGTTGAATGTCGAGGTTCACCGCTATAGGCGAACCTCGGTTGAATGTCGAGGTTCACCGCTATAGGCGAACCTCGGTTGAATGTCGAGGTTGAATGTCGAGGTTGAATGTCGAGGTTCACCGCTATAGGCGAACCTCGGTTGAATGTCGAGGTTGAATGTCGAGGTTGAATGTCGAGGTTGAATGTCGAGGTTGAATGTCGAGGTTGAATGTCGAGGTTGAATGTCGAGGTTGAATGTCGAGGTTGAATGTCGAGGTTCACCGCTATAGGCGAACCTCGGTTGAATGTCGAGGTTCACCGCTATAGGCGAACCTCGGTTGAATGTCGAGGTTGAATGTCGAGGTTGAATGTCGAGGTTGAATGTCGAGGTTCACCGCTATAGGCGAACCTCGGTTGAATGTCGAGGTTGAATGTCGAGGTTGAATGTCGAGGTTCACCGCTATAGGCGAACCTCGGTTGAGTGTTGAGATTCACCGCCGTAGGTGAACCTCGGTTGAATGTCGAGGTTGAATGTCGAGGTTGAATGTCGAGGTTGAATGTCGAGGTTGAATGTCGAGGTTGAATGTCGAGGTTCACCGCTATAGGCGAACCTCGGTTGAATGTTGAGATTCACCGCCGTAGGTGAACCTCGGTTGAATGTCGAGGTTGAATGTCGAGGTTGAATGTCGAGGTTGAATGTCGAGATTCACCGCCGTAGGTGAACCTCGGTTGAATGTTGAGATTCACCGCCGTAGGTGAACCTCGGTTGAATGTTGAGATTCACCGCCGTAGGTGAACCTCGGTTGAATGTTGAGATTCACCGCCGTAGGTGAACCTCGGTTGAATGTCGAGGTTGAATGTCGAGGTTGAATGTCGAGGTTGAATGTCGAGGTTGAATGTCGAGGTTGAATGTCGAGGTTGAATGTCGAGGTTCACCGCTATAGGCGAACCTCGGTTGAATGTTGAGATTCACCGCCGTAGGTGAACCTCGGTTGAATGTCGAGGTTCACCGCTATAGGCGAACCTCGGTTGAATGTTGAGATTCACCGCCGTAGGTGAACCTCGGTTGAATGTTGAGATTCACCGCCGTAGGTGAACCTCGGTTGAGTGTTGAGATTCACCGCCGTAGGTGAACCTCGGTTGAATGTCGAGGTTGAATGTCGAGGTTGAATGTCGAGGTTCACCGCTATAGGCGAACCTCGGTTGAATGTTGAGATTCACCGCCGTAGGTGAACCTCGGTTGAATGTCGAGGTTGAATGTCGAGGTTGAATGTCGAGGTTGAATGTCGAGGTTGAATGTCGAGGTTGAATGTCGAGGTTGAATGTCGAGGTTGAATGTCGAGGTTGAATGTCGAGGTTGAATGTCGAGGTTGAATGTCGAGGTTGAATGTCGAGGTTCACCGCTATAGGCTAACCTCGTTGAATGTCGAGGTTGAATGTCGAGGTTGAATGTCGAGGTTGAATGTCGAGGTTCACCGCCGTAGGTGAACCTCGGTTGAATGTCGAGGTTGAATGTCGAGGTTCACCGCTATAGGCGAACCTCGGTTGAATGTCGAGGTTCACCGCCGTAGGTGAACCTCGGTTGAATGTTGAGATTCACCGCCGTAGGTGAACCTCGGTTGAATGTCGAGGTTCACCGCTATAGGCGAACCTCGGTTGAGTGTTGAGATTCACCGCCGTAGGTGAACCTCGGTTGAATGTCGAGGTTGAATGTCGAGGTTCACCGCTATAGGCGAACCTCGGTTGAATGTTGAGATTCACCGCCGTAGGTGAACCTCGGTTGAATGTCGAGGTTCACCGCTATAGGCGAACCTCGGTTGAATGTCGAGGTTCACCGCTATAGGCTAACCTCGTTGAATGTCGAGGTTCACCGCTATAGGCGAACCTCGGTTGAGTGTTGAGATTCACCGCCGTAGGTGAACCTCGGTTGAATGTCGAGGTTCACCGCTATAGGCGAACCTCGGTTGAATGTCGAGGTTCACCGCTATAGGCGAACCTCGGTTGAATGTTGAGATTCACCGCCGTAGGTGAACCTCGGTTGAATGTCGAGGTTCACCGCCGTAGGTGAACCTCGGTTGAATGTTGAGATTCACCGCCGTAGGTGAACCTCGGTTGAATGTCGAGGTTGAATGTCGAGGTTGAATGTCGAGGTTCACCGCTATAGGCGAACCTCGGTTGAATGTCGAGGTTGAATGTCGAGGTTCACCGCTGTAGGCAAACCTCGGTTGAATGTCGAGGTTCACCGCTATAGGCGAACCTCGGTTGAGTGTTGAGATTCACCGCCGTAGGTGAACCTCGGTTGAATGTTGAGATTCACCGCCGTAGGTGAACCTCGGTTGAATGTCGAGGTTCACCGCTATAGGCGAACCTCGGTTGAATGTCGAGGTTCACCGCTATAGGCGAACCTCGGTTGAGTGTTGCGATTGGGGCAACTTTGAGGACTCACCATCCCATTGAAGAGGATTAGCAAGTTAATTTGTCGAGGTGTAATATTAACATGACAAGGAGGGTCCCGCCATCCCGCTTGAGAGGATTGACGAGGAAATCTTGAGGGAACTATCGAGGTGATTGTTAACCCGACAAGGATTTGTTGCGATTGGGGCAACTTTGAGGACTCACCATCCCATTGAAGAGGATTAGCAAGTTAATTTGTCGAGGTGTAATATTAACATGACAAGGAGGGTCCCGCCATCCCGCTTGAGAGGATTGACGAGGAAATCTTGAGGGAACTATCGAGGTGATTGTTAACCCGACAAGGATTTGTTGCGATTGGGGCAACTTTGAGGACTCACCATCCCATTGAAGAGGATTAGCAAGTTAATTTGTCGAGGTGTAATATTAACATGACAAGGAGGGTCCCGCCATCCCGCTTGAGAGGATTGACGAGGAAATCTTGAGGGAACTATCGAGGTGATTGTTAACATGACAAGGAGGGTCCCGCCATCCCGCTTGAGAGGATTGACGAGGAAATCTTGAGGGAACTATCGAGGTGATTGTTAACCCGACAAGGATTTGTTGCGATTGGGGCAACTTTGAGGACTCACCATCCCATTGAAGAGGATTAGCAAGTTAATTTGTCGAGGTGTAATATTAACATGACAAGGAGGGTCCCGCCATCCCGCTTGAGAGGATTGACGAGGAAATCTTGAGGGAACTATCGAGGTGATTGTTAACATGACAAGGAGGGTCCCGCCATCCCGCTTGAGAGGATTGACGGAGGAAATCTTGAGGGAACTATCGAGGTGATTGTTAACCCGACAAGGATTTGTTGCGATTGGGGCAACTTTGAGGACTCACCATCCCATTGAAGAGGATTAGCAAGTTAATTTGTCGAGGTGTAATATTAACATGACAAGGAGGGTCCCGCCATCCCGCTTGAGAGGATTGACGAGGAAATCTTGAGGGAACTATCGAGGTGATTGTTAACATGACAAGGAGGGTCCCGCCATCCCGCTGACAAGGATTGGAAGGGAATTTGTCAAAGGTGATTGTTAACCCGACAAGGATTTGTTGCGATTGGGGCAACTTTGAGGACTCACCATCCCATTGAAGAGGATTAGCAAGTTAATTTGTCGAGGTGTAATATTAACATGACAAGGAGGGTCCCGCCATCCCGCTTGAGAGGATTGACGAGGAAATCTTGAGGGAACTATCGAGGTGATTGTTAACATGACAAGGAGGGTCCCGCCATCCCGCTGACAAGGATTGGAAGGGAATTTGTCAAAGGTGATTGTTAACCCGACAAGGATTTGTTGCGATTGGGGCAACTTTGAGGACTCACCATCCCATTGAAGAGGATTAGCAAGTTAATTTGTCGAGGTGTAATATTAACATGACAAGGAGGGTCCCGCCATCCCGCTGACAAGGATTGGAAGGGAATTTGTCAAAGGTGATTGTTAACCCGACAAGGATTTGTTGCGATTGGGGCAACTTTGAGGACTCACCATCCCATTGAAGAGGATTAGCAAGTTAATTTGTCGAGGTGTAATATTAACATGACAAGGAGGGTCCCGCCATCCCGCTTGAGAGGATTGACGAGGAAATCTTGAGGGAACTATCGAGGTGATTGTTAACCCGACAAGGATTTGTTGCGATTGGGGCAACTTTGAGGACTCACCATCCCATTGAAGAGGATTAGCAAGTTAATTTGTCGAGGTGTAATATTAACATGACAAGGAGGGTCCCGCCATCCCGCTTGAGAGGATTGACGAGGAAATCTTGAGGGAACTATCGAGGTGATTGTTAACCCGACAAGGATTTGTTGCGATTGGGGCAACTTTGAGGACTCACCATCCCATTGAAGAGGATTAGCAAGTTAATTTGTCGAGGTGTAATATTAACATGACAAGGAGGGTCCCGCCATCCCGCTGACAAGGATTGGAAGGGAATTTGTCAAAGGTGATTGTTAACATGACAAGGAGGGTCCCGCCATCCCGCTGACAAGGATTGGAAGGGAATTTGTCAAAGGTGATTGTTAACATGACAAGGAGGGTCCCGCCATCCCGCTGACAAGGATTGGAAGGGGAATTTGTCAAAGGTGATTGTTAACATGACAAGGAGGGTCCCGCCATCCCGCTGACAAGGATTGGAAGGGGAATTTGTCAAAGGTGATTGTTAACATGACAAGGAGGGTCCCGCCATCCCGCTTGAGAGGATTGACGGAGGAAATCTTGAGGGAACTATCGAGGTGAATATTAACATGACAAGGAGGGTCCCGCCATCCCGCTTGAGAGGATTGACGAGGAAATCTTGAGGGAACTATCGAGGTGATTGTTAACCCGACAAGGATTTGTTGCGATTGGGGCAACTTTGAGGACTCACCATCCCATTGAAGAGGATTAGCAAGTTAATTTGTCGAGGTGTAATATTAACATGACAAGGAGGGTCCCGCCATCCCGCTGACAAGGATTGGAAGGGAATTTGTCAAAGGTGATTGTTAACATGACAAGGAGGGTCCCGCCATCCCGCTGACAAGGATTGGAAGGGAATTTGTCAAAGGTGATTGTTAACATGACAAGGAGGGTCCCGCCATCCCGCTGACAAGGATTGGAAGGGGAATTTGTCAAAGGTGATTGTTAACATGACAAGGAGGGTCCCGCCATCCCGCTGACAAGGATTGGAAGGGGAATTTGTCAAAGGTGATTGTTAACATGACAAGGAGGGTCCCGCCATCCCGCTTGAGAGGATTGACGGAGGAAATCTTGAGGGAACTATCGAGGTGATTGTTAACATGACAAGGAGGGTCCCGCCATCCCGCTTGAGAGGATTGACGAGGAAATCTTGAGGGAACTATCGAGGTGATTGTTAACCCGACAAGGATTTGTTGCGATTGGGGCAACTTTGAGGACTCACCATCCCATTGAAGAGGATTAGCAAGTTAATTTGTCGAGGTGTAATATTAACATGACAAGGAGGGTCCCGCCATCCCGCTTGAGAGGATTGACGAGGAAATCTTGAGGGAACTATCGAGGTGATTGTTAACATGACAAGGAGGGTCCCGCCATCCCGCTTGAGAGGATTGACGAGGAAATCTTGAGGGAACTATCGAGGTGATTGTTAACCCGACAAGGATTTGTTGCGATTGGGGCAACTTTGAGGACTCACCATCCCATTGAAGAGGATTAGCAAGTTAATTTGTCGAGGTGTAATATTAACATGACAAGGAGGGTCCCGCCATCCCGCTGACAAGGATTGGAAGGGAATTTGTCAAAGGTGATTGTTAACCCGACAAGGATTTGTTGCGATTGGGGCAACTTTGAGGACTCACCATCCCATTGAAGAGGATTAGCAAGTTAATTTGTCGAGGTGTAATATTAACATGACAAGGAGGGTCCCGCCATCCCGCTTGAGAGGATTGACGAGGAAATCTTGAGGGAACTATCGAGGTGATTGTTAACATGATAGTTTAATGGGAGTTTGAAAGAAGACTACGGGTAGTACTTTTCGTAAACTTACCATTAATAGGCATCATGATTCTCGCCTTCTTGATTGGTTAGGCGGTATGCTCCATTTGAGTAAACCGATTCCACTATGAATGGCCCTTCCCATTTTGGTTCGAATTTCCCTTTTCTTAGAATTGAGGATCATCGGCCGGATCATGAGAACAAGATCGCCTTCCTTGAAAATGCGACATCGGACTTTCTTGTCAAATGCTTTAGAAACCGGTTTGGTAAAGCTCGATATGCCGTTGAGCCCGTAATCACTTTTCATCCAAAGATTTCAAGTTCCTCAAGGCCGGGCGATGATTTTCCTCGGTTGTCATTCCGTGGATAGCCATTCAAGCGATGAGATTTGAATCTCTAACGGTAAAATGGCTTCACAACCATAAACCGTAGAATATGGGGTGGTACCGTTTGCAGCGAACCGTTGTACGGTAAGCCCACGTGCTTTGCCCCAGCCTTGTCGCTCCAATCCTTCTTGTTTGAAGAGACCATCTTAGTAAGGATCTTGATGATCGCCTTATTAAAAGCTTCAGCTTGTCCATTCAAGGGCGGGTAGTAAGTCGTTGACGCTAGATTCTGATTCAAATTTATCGCAGAATCGCGGAAGGCATGACCGACAAATTGCGGACCATTATCGTGGACACCGCTTCAAGACACCGTGATCGGTATATGACATGATGTTTAACAAATTTGATCACATCACTTGTCTTGACCAATCTCAACGGAACGGCTTCGCCCACTTTGAGAAATAATCGCTATCGCCAATATGAAGCGATGTCCTTTGAAGAAGGTGGAGAAATGGGACCAACAATGTCCATTCCCCATGTTTCAAATGGCCGTGACGGGCGGTAGGATGCAAATGTTCCGTGGTTGATGAAGATAATTAGCATGTATCCGCATGCATGGCATCATTTAGCGTAAGCCACGCATCCCTTACCATTGTCGGCCAATAATACCCAAGTCTACGAACCGTCCCATAACTTAGGTCCGTGTTGATGTGCTCCACAAACACCGCCATGAGCTTTTTCAAGACTTGCTCGCTTCCTTAGTTGACAAACATCGGAGCAAGAACTCCATCATATGACCTTCTATACAAAGTCTGTAATTGGGAATCATAGTAAAATCTTGATGCTCGTCGGCGAATTGACTCTCTTTCTTTTATGTCTTCGGGCAATATCCCATGCAAGACATAGTCGATGATCGGGAACCGCCAGTCTCGTGCTTCAAGTGACTTAGGTTCGTCTTCGACTGCTTGGATCTGTAATGCATATTTTGACCGAAATAGTTGTCGACTAGACACAATAACCTGCTGAGTAGCATTCTCAGGCAGGGCTAGCGTAGCCGCAAGAGACGCCAACGCATCTGCATAAGTGTTCTGCAAACGGGGTACATGATCAATGTAAAAGCTTTCAAAGGAGTCAGCTAAAGTTATGGCTGCTGCATGATGAGGGATGAGGTCCTCGTGCCTGACTTCGTACTCTCCTCTTAGTTGTTTTACGACTAGCTGTGAGTCCCCAAATGCTTCAAGGTGTTTCACGCCTAAATGTTTGGCTATGTCGAGACCAATCAATAACGCATTATACTCTGCTACGTTATTGGTGCATGGTTCTGATAACGACACGGCTCGTGGTATCACGTGGTTTTGTGGAGATATCAATACTACCCCCACTCCGGCTACAACGGGCCGCCGTGGGTCGCCTCGAGGTCTGGCCAAAGAACAACCGCCATACCTGCTCCTTAGAGACCGATTAGCTTCATAAGGTTCATCGTGCATGTCTTGATACAATTCGACTTTCCTTTCAATGGATGGTTAGCCATAAGATCACACACGCCTTGACCCTTCATTGCCTTCTCGAGGTTTGAAGTGAATGTCGATCGAGATAACAACAATGCCCATCTAGCCATTCACCATTCAACGTGCCAGCCGGGTCATGAATACCGTGATAGGGTCAATTTTGGAGATGACGGTATGGTCTGTCCCACTAGATAGTGCCGCATCTTCTGGATGGCGAAGACCAAAGCCAAACATTCCTTCTGAATGGGAGGATATCGATATTCGCCCCGACGCTGTCCTACCGAGGTAATAGATCACTGCTCGTGGCCATTGTCATCGCCTTGTGCTAAGAGACTCGCTAACGATACTCAGAAGCCGGATGTAAATCGAAGGGCTTTCCGACTTAGGTGCAACTAACACGGGGATTAGAAAGATATGTTTTGATCTCTTCAATGCCTTCCGACAATCTTCATCCCAAACTAACGATACACCTTTCTTCATGAGCTTTGAGAATGGTTGACATTTCCGATAAATTGGAAATGAATCGCGAATGTAAGCCAAACGCCTTGGAGACCACGAAGCTCTCGAGGCTTCTAGGAGGTGGAAGTTCTTGGATAGCTTTGACTTTGTCCGGTCGAGGCGATACCATCCGGCCGTGACCACTAATCCTTAAACTTGCCACTAGACATCCCTTAAAAGACTTAGTTGGGTTCATCTTCACCGATGTGCCCGCGATTATTTCAAATGTCGCCCTCAAGTCGTGTAAATGATCACTTTTGCGACAACTCTTGACCACCAAATCGTCCACGTAGCATTCAACTATTTTCCGTAAATGTTTTCGGAAAATAGTGGTCATGGCACGCTGGTATGTTGCTCCCGCATTTTTCAACCCGAAGGGCATGACTGTATAACAGTATATCCCTAACGGTGTTCGAAAAGCAGTATGTTTTTCATCATCAGGGTGCATTTTGATTTGATTGTACCGAAAAGCCATCCATAAAGACATCCTTTCAAATCCACACGTGTTGTCGATTTATAATATCCGCGGATTGGTAAAGGAAAATCATCTTTCTGGACATGCCAATTTAAGTCTCCATAGTCCTCGACCGTGGTTCATCGGTTTGGCCTTCCTCAAGGTAGTGAACGTAATCAAGAAAATAATTCTCCACACCTTTGAATGGTTGCCTTTCCGCGACCAATGTTTTAACCGTCCCTTCTTCATCCACATACTTCATGCATTGATGCAACGTAGATGGGACGATTAAGTTTTCATGGATCCAGGGTCGACCCAAGAGCAAATTATAGGATGTATCCGCCAATGACGAATGTAACATCCGCCTTCAAGTCTCCTATTTGGCATTTGAGTTTGATCTTGCCCAAGGGACGAATTGGTAGCATTGAAACCATAGATGGTGGTTCTCGTTGTTCAAAACGATGTTCCCATTGCATTCCAAGCTGTTGACTCAGTGGATCCTCGAATAGCGGTAAGAGATCATCTTCTTGAATCTCTATTGGATCAACTGAGGTCATATTGGCCATCAGGGACCTAATTTCGCCCTATACCGGGCCGTAATCCCGTGAAGCCGCCGTAAGATGAGTGATCCGACTCACCTCGCCGTAACGTACACGAGTACGGCGGCGACTCATATCCCAACCCTTTACGAGTTTTATGATAGTAATCATCAGGCTGGCCTTCCGGGACATAAGCAGATCGGATCGGTGTCCTGATGCCTCTCCCATAGTTTAAGCCTTCTTTGTGAAGAAAGTCATACCCCATTTTCTTCATCAAATGTTGATTTCCGGGCGAAATATGAAAATTGGGGTTCTTTTTCTTTGCTTGGGGTTGTTCCACCTCGCCTGTAATGGTTTGTTGACCGCCCAAAGATAATGTCTTTCTCGATCATTGTTCCGGCCGGTATCACAAAACCGCCAGAAGAATTAAGGTGCCTTTGAGTTGTCATAAATGACGACCGAATGGGCATGTGTAATGCGTGTTCAAAGATACAACCGTGGAAGAATTTCTCGACATGAAGTCAAGATGACTTTTAACACCCGGCGTAAGCTAAATCATAATTTTCATTAAAACGACTATGTCGCCATCGATCATTCAGATCGATTACAAAGGGTTTTACATCATTGAAAACAACTCCTTGTTCGGACTCTATGTCGCCTTCATTTCACTGCCATAGTCCTCGACCGTGGTTCATCGGTTTGGCCTTCCTCAAGGTAGTGAACGTAATCAAGAAAATAATTCTCCACACCTTTGAATGGTTGCCTTCCACACCAATGTTTTAACCGCCCCTTCTTCATCCACATACTTCATGCATTGATGCAACGTAGATGGGACGATTAAGTTTTCATGGATCCAGGGTCGACCCAAGAGCAGATTATAGGATGTATCCGCGTCAATGACGAATGTAACATCCGCCTTCAAGTCTCCTATTTGGCATTTGAGTTTGATCTTGCCCAAGGGACGAATTGGTAGCATTGAAACCATAGATGGTGGTTCTCGTTGTTCAAAACGATGTTCCCATTGCATTCCAAGCCGTTGACTCGCTGGATCCTCGAATAGCGTAAGAGATCATCTTCTTGAATCTCTATTGGATCAACTGAGGTCATATTGGCCATCGTGGACCTAATTTCGCCCTATACCGGGCCGTAATCCCGTGAAGCCGCTTCGTAAGATGAGTGATCCGACTCACCTCGCCGTAACGTACACGAGTACGGCGGCGACTCATATCCCAACCCTTTACGAGTTTTATGATAGTAATCATCAGCCGCCTTCCGACATAAGCGATCGGATCGGTGTCCCGATGCCTCTCCCATAGTTTAAGCCTTCTTTGTGAAGAAAGTCATACCCCATTTTCTTCATCAAATGTTAGCTTCGGCGAAATATGAAAATTGGGGTTCTTCTTCTTTGCTTGGGGTTGTTCCACCTCGCCTGTAATGGTTTGTTGACTCGCCCAAAGATAATGTCTTTCGATCATTGTTCCGGCCGGTATCACAAAACCGCCAGAAGAATTAAGGTGCCTTTGAGTTGTCATAAATGACGACCGAATGGGCATGTGCAATGTAGGTTCAAAGATACAACCGTGGAAGAATTTCGACATGAAGTCAAGATGACTTTTAACACCCGGCGTAAGCTAAATCATAATTTTCATTAAAACGACTATGTCGCCATCGTGATCATTCAGATCGATTACAAAGGGTTTTACATCATTGAAAACAACTCCTTGTTCTGGACTCTATGTCGCCTTCATTTCACTGCCATAGTCCTCGACCGTGGTTCATCGGTTTGGCCTTCCTCAAGGTAGTGAACGTAATCAAGAAAATAATTCTCCACACCTTTGAATGGTTGCCTTCCACACCAATGTTTTAACCGCCCTTCTTCATCCACATACTTCATGCATTGATGCAACGTAGATGGGACGATTAAGTTTTCATGGATCCAGGGTCGACCCAAGAGCAAATTATAGGATGTATCCGCCAATGACGTATCAGGTAACATCTGTCTTCAAGTCTCCTATTTGGCATTTGAGTTTGATCTTGCCCAAGGGACGAGAATTGGTAGCATTGAAACCATAGATGGTGGTTCCTGTTGTTGCCAACCGATGCAATGGTATCCCAAGATGTTGCATGATTCTCAATGGGATGATACTCAATGCAGATCCTGGATCAACTTGAGCTCTGCTGATTCGACAGAGCCAATGTAACCGGTAAAGTATAATGGCCTATCATGCTTCGGGTTCTTCACTTGCATGTCCTCCGAGGAGAAGGTAATGCAAGGTATTGGCCCCTTGAAGACCTGGTGACATTGGGCGCAAACTTCTGTTGAGCTTTCTGGGAAATGAGCGAGGAACGCTTCGTTATCCGCCAACGCCGCAAAGCTCGTAGATTGAGAGGCGCAAGAGCTCGAATAAAGTGATCCTCACGGATGTTGGAGAGTTGAGCTAAAACATCAAACCGAAAGGGGCCTTCAAGTCTCGTGTGTCCTTCCTAAGCTCGTTGTAGCGGATTTCCTTGTTTTGGGCTCAATGATCGGCGCTTTGATGGTACATCGGCATCGCCGATACTCCCTTGAGAACTCTTTCCCACCTCGGGTAGCCAATGCTGGTACAAATTGTGCAACGGGGGTGATTTGTTGCCCGGTGGAATCATTGATTTGCTCCTTTTCCGGCGCAGCAGAGGTAGCGCTACAAGTCTTCCCTTTAGACTTTGAAGAAGTCCATTGTTCATCTGATAACAAGTCAGGGTGAACCCACATAATTTCGCCTTTCGGCGTAGTGTAAGGGACCATACCTTGTGCCTCCCGCTGCTGAAGATCAAAGTTCACAACTCGCTTCTGCTTGAGGGATTGGCTTTACACCATCCCCGCACTTGAATTCGCAAAGTCGCCAAACCGAGAGCCACCATGTTTGCGCACACCTTCTTCTCGATCCTCACGCAAAGTCATAACACTCGCTTCTAACAAGACTTGGATCTTGTCTTTCAAGATGTAGCATGCCCTCGTTTGATGGTGTACCATTTGATGGTACATCGGCATCGCCGATACTCCCTTGAGAACTCTTTCCCACCTCGTAGCCAATGCCGGTACAAATTGTGCAACGGGGTGATTTGTTGCCCGGTGGAATCATTGATTTGCTCCTTTTCCTACAAGCAGCAGAGGTAGCGCATAAGTCTTCCCTTTAGACTTTGAAGAAGTCCATTGTTCATCCGATAACAAGTCGTGGTGAACCCACATAATTTCGCTTTTCGGCGAGTGTAAGGGACCATACCTTGTGCCTCCCACGCTGAAGATCAAAGTTCACAACTCGCTTCGCTGAGGGATTGGCTTTACACCATCCTCGCACTTGAATTCGCAAAGTCGCCAAACCGAGAGCCACCATGTTTGCGCACACCTTCTTCTCGATCCTCACGCAAAGTCATAACACTCGCTTCTAACAAGACTTGGATCTTGTCTTTCAAGATGTAGCATGCCCTCGTTTGATGGTGTACCATTCGATGCTTCCTACGACGCAGGTTCGGCCCACTTGCTTTGATGACACCCCATGTCGAGGTTCATGATGACGAGGTTCGCCATTCGATGCTTCCTACGACGCAGGTTCGGCCCACTTGCTTTGATGACACCCCATGTCGAGGTTCATGATGACGCAGGTTCATCATTTTGACGCTTGTTATGACGCAGGTTCATCATTTTGACGCTTGTTATGACGCAGGTTCATCATTTTGACGCTTGTTATGACGCAGGTTCATCATTTTGACGCTTGTTATGACGCAGGTTCATCATTTTGACGCTTGTTATGACGCAGGTTCATCATTTTGACGCTTGTTATGACGCAGGTTCATCATTTTGACGCTTGTTATGACGCAGGTTCATCATTTTGACGCTTGTTATGACGCAGGTTCATCATTTTGACGCTTGTTATGACGAGGTTCGCCATTCTCGATGCTTCCTACGACGCAGGTTCGGCCCACTTGCTTTGATGACACCCCATGTCGAGGTTCATGATGACGCAGGTTCATCATTTTGACGCTTGTTATGACGCAGGTTCATCATTTTGACGCTTGTTATGACGCAGGTTCATCATTTTGACGCTTGTTATGACGAGGTTCGCCATTCTCGATGCTTCCTACGACGCAGGTTCGGCCCACTTGCTTTGATGACACCCCATGTCGAGGTTCATGATGACGCAGGTTCATCATTTTGACGCTTGTTATGACGCAGGTTCATCATTTTGACGCTTGTTATGACGAGGTTCGCCATTCGATGCTTCCTACGACGCAGGTTCGGCCCACTTGCTTTGATGACACCCCATGTCGAGGTTCATGATGACGAGGTTCATCATTTTGACGCTTGTTATGACGAGGTTCGCCATTCTCGATGCTTCCTACGACGCAGGTTCGGCCCACTTGCTTTGATGACACCCCATGTCGAGGTTCATGATGACGCAGGTTCATCATTTTGACGCTTGTTATGACGCAGGTTCATCATTTTGACGCTTGTTATGACGAGGTTCGCCATTCTCGATGCTTCCTACGACGCAGGTTCGGCCCACTTGCTTTGATGACACCCCATGTCGAGGTTCATGATGACGAGGTTCATCATTTTGACGCTTGTTATGACGCAGGTTCATCATTTTGACGCTTGTTATGACGCAGGTTCATCATTTTGACGCTTGTTATGACGCAGGTTCATCATTTTGACGCTTGTTATGACGAGGTTCGCCATTCTCGATGCTTCCTACGACGCAGGTTCGGCCCACTTGCTTTGATGACACCCCATGTCGAGGTTCATGATGACGAGGTTCGCCATTCGATGCTTCCTACGACGCAGGTTCGGCCCACTTGCTTTGATGACACCCCATGTCGAGGTTCATGATGACGAGGTTCGCCATTCGATGCTTCCTACGACGCAGGTTCGCCACTTGCTTTGATGACACCCCATGTCGAGGTTCATGATGACGCAGGTTCGCCACTTGCTTTGATGACACCCCATGTCGAGGTTCATGATGACGCAGGTTCATCATTTTGACGCTTGTTATGACGAGGTTCGCCATTCGATGCTTCCTACGACGCAGGTTCGGCCCACTTGCTTTGATGACACCCCATGTCGAGGTTCATGATGACGCAGGTTCGCCACTTGCTTTGATGACACCCCATGTCGAGGTTCATGATGACGCAGGTTCATCATTTTGACGCTTGTTATGACGCAGGTTCATCATTTTGACGCTTGTTATGACGCAGGTTCATCATTTTGACGCTTGTTATGACGCAGGTTCATCATTTTGACGCTTGTTATGACGCAGGTTCATCATTTTGACGCTTGTTATGACGCAGGTTCGCCACTTGCTTTGATGACACCCCATGTCGAGGTTCATGATGACGAGGTTCATCATTTTGACGCTTGTTATGACGAGGTTCGCCATTCGATGCTTCCTACGACGCAGGTTCGGCCCACTTGCTTTGATGACACCCCATGTCGAGGTTCATGATGACGAGGTTCATCATTTTGACGCTTGTTATGACGCAGGTTCATCATTTTGACGCTTGTTATGACGCAGGTTCATCATTTTGACGCTTGTTATGACGAGGTTCGCCATTCGATGCTTCCTACGACGCAGGTTCGGCCCACTTGCTTTGATGACACCCCATGTCGAGGTTCATGATGACGAGGTTCATCATTTTGACGCTTGTTATGACGCAGGTTCGCCACTTGCTTTGATGACACCCCATGTCGAGGTTCATGATGACGCAGGTTCATCATTTTGACGCTTGTTATGACGCAGGTTCGCCACTTGCTTTGATGACACCCCATGTCGAGGTTCATGATGACGAGGTTCATCATTTTGACGCTTGTTATGACGAGGTTCGCCATTCTCGATGCTTCCTACGACGCAGGTTCGGCCCACTTGCTTTGATGACACCCCATGTCGAGGTTCATGATGACGAGGTTCATCATTTTGACGCTTGTTATGACGAGGTTCGCCATTCGATGCTTCCTACGACGCAGGTTCGGCCCACTTGCTTTGATGACACCCCATGTCGAGGTTCATGATGACGAGGTTCATCATTTTGACGCTTGTTATGACGCAGGTTCATCATTTTGACGCTTGTTATGACGCAGGTTCATCATTTTGACGCTTGTTATGACGAGGTTCGCCATTCGATGCTTCCTACGACGCAGGTTCGGCCCACTTGCTTTGATGACACCCCATGTCGAGGTTCATGATGACGAGGTTCATCATTTTGACGCTTGTTATGACGAGGTTCGCCATTCTCGATGCTTCCTACGACGCAGGTTCGGCCCACTTGCTTTGATGACACCCCATGTCGAGGTTCATGATGACGCAGGTTCGCCACTTGCTTTGATGACACCCCATGTCGAGGTTCATGATGACGAGGTTCATCATTTTGACGCTTGTTATGACGAGGTTCGCCATTCTCGATGCTTCCTACGACGCAGGTTCGGCCCACTTGCTTTGATGACACCCCATGTCGAGGTTCATGATGACGAGGTTCATCATTTTGACGCTTGTTATGACGAGGTTCGCCATTCGATGCTTCCTACGACGCAGGTTCGGCCCACTTGCTTTGATGACACCCCATGTCGAGGTTCATGATGACGAGGTTCATCATTTTGACGCTTGTTATGACGCAGGTTCGCCACTTGCTTTGATGACACCCCATGTCGAGGTTCATGATGACGCAGGTTCGCCACTCACACGAAGCTCATCCTTCAAGGGGACCTCACATTGACGGCGCAGGTTCGCCACTTGCTTTGATGACACCCCATGTCGAGGTTCATGATGACGAGGTTCGCCATTCTCGATGCTTCCTACGACGCAGGTTCGCCCGTTCGTAATGGACCTCATGTTGTTGGGTAGGTTCAAGATGACGAGGTTCGCCATTCTCGATGCTTCCTACGACGCAGGTTCGGCCCACTTGCTTTGATGACACCCCATGTCGAGGTTCATGATGACGCAGGTTCATCATTTTGATGCTTGTTATGACGCAGGTTCATCATTTTGACGCTTGTTATGACGCAGGTTCGCCAACGAGCGATGTTCGCCATGTTGTTGGCGAAATTCGCCAAGCAGACGAGGCTCACCTCTTTTCAAGGGGACCTCACATTGACGGCGAGGTTCGCCACTCACACGAAGCTCATCCTTCAAGGGGACCTCACGTTGTAGGCGAGGTTCGCCACTTGGACGAGGCTCATCTCTTTTTAAGGGGACCTCACATTGACGGCGAGGTTCGCCACTTGTACGAGGTTTGTAGCCGGGCGACGCTCGCCTTGTGGACGAGGCTCGCACCGAGCGACGCTCGCCTTGTGGACGAGGCTCGCACCGAGCGACGCTCGCCTTGTGGACGAGGCTCGCACCGAGCGACGCTCGCCTTGTGGACGAGGCTCGCACCGAGCGACGCTCGCCTTGTGGACGAGGCTCGCACCGAGCGACGCTCGCCTTGTGGACGAGGCTCGCACCGAGCGACGCTCGCCTTGTGGACGAGGCTCGCACCGAGCGACGCTCGCCTTGTGGACGAGGCTCATCTCTTTTAAGGGGACTCACATTGACGGCGCAGGTTCGCCACTTGTACGAGGTTTGTAGCCGGGCGACGCTCGCCTTGTGGACGCAGGTTCGGCCCACTTGCTTTGATGACACCCCATGTCGAGGTTCACCGCCGTAGGTGAACCTCGGTTGAATGTTGAGATTCACCGCCGTAGGTGAACCTCGGTTGAATGTTGAGATTCACCGCCGTAGGTGAACCTCGGTTGAATGTCGAGGTTCACCGCCGTAGGTGAACCTCGGTTGAATGTTGAGATTCACCGCCGTAGGTGAACCTCGGTTGAATGTCGAGGTTGAATGTCGAGGTTCACCGCCGTAGGTGAACCTCGGTTGAATGTCGAGGTTGAATGTCGAGGTTCACCGCCGTAGGTGAACCTCGGTTGAATGTCGAGGTTCACCGCTATAGGCTAACCTCGGTTGAATGTCGAGGTTGAATGTCGAGGTTCACCGCCGTAGGTGAACCTCGGTTGAATGTCGAGGTTCACCGCCGTAGGTGAACCTCGGTTGAATGTCGAGGTTGAATGTCGAGGTTCACCGCCGTAGGTGAACCTCGGTTGAATGTCGAGGTTGAATGTCGAGGTTGAATGTCGAGGTTCACCGCCGTAGGTGAACCTCGGTTGAATGTCGAGGTTGAATGTCGAGGTTGAATGTCGAGGTTGAATGTCGAGGTTGAATGTCGAGGTTGAATGTCGAGGTTGAATGTCGAGGTTGAATGTCGAGGTTGAATGTCGAGGTTGAATGTCGAGGTTGAATGTCGAGGTTCACCGCTATAGGCTAACCTCGGTTGAATGTCGAGGTTGAATGTCGAGGTTCACCGCCGTAGGTGAACCTCGGTTGAATGTCGAGGTTCACCGCCGTAGGTGAACCTCGGTTGAATGTCGAGGTTGAATGTCGAGGTTCACCGCCGTAGGTGAACCTCGGTTGAATGTTGAGATTCACCGCCGTAGGTGAACCTCGGTTGAATGTCGAGGTTGAATGTCGAGGTTGAATGTCGAGGTTGAATGTCGAGGTTGAATGTCGAGGTTGAATGTCGAGGTTGAATGTCGAGGTTCACCGCCGTAGGTGAACCTCGGTTGAATGTTGAGATTCACCGCCGTAGGTGAACCTCGGTTGAATGTCGAGGTTGAATGTCGAGGTTGAATGTCGAGGTTCACCGCCGTAGGTGAACCTCGGTTGAATGTCGAGGTTCACCGCTATAGGCTAACCTCGGTTGAATGTTGAGATTCACCGCCGTAGGTGAACCTCGGTTGAATGTCGAGGTTCACCGCTATAGGCTAACCTCGGTTGAATGTCGAGGTTCACCGCTATAGGCTAACCTCGGTTGAATGTTGAGATTCACCGCCGTAGGTGAACCTCGGTTGAATGTCGAGGTTCACCGCCGTAGGTGAACCTCGGTTGAATGTCGAGGTTCACCGCTATAGGCTAACCTCGGTTGAATGTCGAGGTTGAATGTCGAGGTTGAATGTCGAGGTTGAATGTCGAGGTTGAATGTCGAGGTTGAATGTCGAGGTTCACCGCTATAGGCTAACCTCGGTTGAATGTCGAGGTTCACCGCCGTAGGTGAACCTCGGTTGAGTGTTGAGATTCACCGCCGTAGGTGAACCTCGGTTGAATGTTGAGATTCACCGCCGTAGGTGAACCTCGGTTGAATGTCGAGGTTCACCGCCGTAGGTGAACCTCGGTTGAATGTCGAGGTTCACCGCTATAGGCTAACCTCGGTTGAATGTCGAGGTTGAATGTCGAGGTTGAATGTCGAGGTTGAATGTCGAGGTTGAATGTCGAGGTTGAATGTCGAGGTTCACCGCTATAGGCTAACCTCGGTTGAATGTCGAGGTTCACCGCTATAGGCGAACCTCGGTTGAGTGTTGAGATTCACCGCCGTAGGTGAACCTCGGTTGAATGTTGAGATTCACCGCCGTAGGTGAACCTCGGTTGAATGTCGAGGTTCACCGCCGTAGGTGAACCTCGGTTGAATGTCGAGGTTCACCGCTATAGGCTAACCTCGGTTGAATGTCGAGGTTGAATGTCGAGGTTCACCGCTATAGGCTAACCTCGGTTGAATGTCGAGGTTCACCGCCGTAGGTGAACCTCGGTTGAATGTCGAGGTTGAATGTCGAGGTTCACCGCCGTAGGTGAACCTCGGTTGAATGTCGAGGTTCACCGCTATAGGCTAACCTCGGTTGAATGTTGAGATTCACCGCCGTAGGTGAACCTCGGTTGAATGTCGAGGTTCACCGCTGTAGGCGAGCCTCGTCAAACTTTGAGGTTGTGGGCGATTTTGGCCTATGCAGACGAAGCTTCAAGCACGCAGCGAGCTCCAAGTCTTCATGCGAAGCTTGTGCTTGAGGCGAAGCTAAGCTCCTCCGCAGCGAAGCTTGCTTTACGGGCGAAGCCGTAACATGCTACGAAGAACGGGTCGTAACTTTCAAACCGTATGTCGGAATTGGACGAATTATATATGAAAATTGACCATCTCGACGAGACGGAGCCAACCAAACCTACCCAAAGGGCTCGGTTTGCTCCGGTCATTTTGCCAAATTCCTTCCGGTTTGGGAGATATCGACACTTTTGTCTATTTTGTAAAGTCAAGCATTCAGGTGGACTTAACCTTTAGGCGGGCCTGACTTCACTCAGATGGACCCTTAAGCTCTTTTGCTCATTCCGAGTTGCTGTGTAGGGATTAAGGCAATTTTTATTGCCTACAGTATAATGGCACCGTCGAGCCCCAACCCCCCGTAATAGATATCTGCTCGTATGCTTATTTCCTGTAATAGTTGTGATGATCCTATCATTGTCCTCCATAGATAGAATGTGTGGGTCCGAATCACCTTTCACTTCACCCTGTGTCACTTGTAGTATTGTCCAGGTTGTCTCCATGTTAAGGCTCGCCTAAAATTACAACCAATAATAAGAAATTACAATATCAAGATAAAAATTTTGTAAATAATAGAGAAATGCATGATTCAATTTATTAAATACTAATTAAATTAGAACTTGTACAAACTTGATATATGTGTTCCAATAAGCCAAGGTACCAAAAAAACTCAAAAGCAATTTTCTATTCCTAAATGTTTTCCTATTCCAACATGTTATCATCCAAGAATTTAGTCACTAGTAGTCATGGCAACAAACATTAATCATACACTAGTTATATCCCTTTGTTTAAGTTATTTCAAACTAAGAACTTGCCCAACCCCAGTTAGTTAGTAATTAGCCAAAATAACTAATGGAAGGACTGATTGAAAAAAATAATAAGATTTTAGGGAATAAATACAAATTTCATATGTGGAATAGAATCATTACCACAAACTCGAGGTTGTCATTCTTCTTGTCTTCCTTATCATATGTACTCTTGAAGGAGCCATAAGCGACCTTCACCAATTCATTGACCGGCATGAAGGCTTTGCCCTGCGAAATTACAAAGCTATTAGAAGTGATTGTAATAAATATTTAAAGAATACTAAACTTTAAATATTCTATACCGTAGATTGACAATAACTACCCTCGACAGTAGTATACGATCGTGAACCCGTGTGGTGGTCATACTTGCGGCATATCTGATTGGCATGTCCATTGAAAGTTGATGTCTGCACAAAAAGTTTTAGAAATACATATAATAGAAGTACAATGTTAAAATTAACAAAAGTAATATCTTACTTCTGCTATCATAGTGTCCCAATAGATGAGAAGCGCTGTGAAATGATATTGATCCACCTAGGATCGAGAACATAAAACCTTTGCCAATCATGATCATATTTCTTGTATACATTATGCTTCAGTTCATGTCTCCACTGTTTGAATGCAGCTGGAACCTTCCCATCGGGTCTAAAAACATAGTTCCATCCATTGGGATGGTCCTTAAGGCAATAGCATTTCTACAAATTTACATATATGTAACTAAAATACACAACAAAAATATAAATAAAAGAGTAAATTACTAATAATATACCATGAGCTTTTCCCATATTTCAGTGAAGGCTAACCATGGAAGCTCGGGGTAGGTAAAAAATGGGTTGCAAATATTTGCTCTCCGGACTAAAACTCCAATATAGTTATTGAGTTTAGTGGCCCAAGTACCGTTTGGCACCCCTGCTCCACTCCAGTCAAGAACAACTCTTTGTCCCTTCGGTGTTTCCTTTGTGTTAGGCTTGTTCGCACAGCGTCCCTTTTTCTTCGGTGGAAGCTCACTACCTGCTAAGACAACAAGAAAAAAATATTAATAACTTTAAATTTTAAAATGTAAAAAAAATAGAATTATTAAATTTATCCTTCTCAATCTCTCTCTTTCGTTGCAATTGCATTGTCTTTTCTAGCCTTTATCAAATCACCCAACTCCAATAATTTTCTTTTTGCAAGTGGATTGAGCTTGTCAGATCTAGCCTTATATTGAAATGCATCTGGTGGTAATGGGAGATGGCGGATATCAGGTGTAAGTGGCCGGAAAATAGACAGTGACTCATCAAAAGTAAAAGATGGTGTCGAGGAACCACCTGCAAAATTAAAGATAATAATCAATACAAAAACATTACATTACTAAAAACTATGCAATATTAACTACTATGTACCAATATGAGGAGATGGTGTTGTAGGCGTTGAAAATTTCCTATAAGTCCCCGAACGTAGCTCGTGACGATGAGATAACGATCGATGGGCCATACGACGACATAACAACGAACCGTTGACAACACAACAAGTGACCGCGACGCAAACGCATAAAGCGAA
Organism: Asparagus setaceus; assembly: GCA_012295165.1. Taxonomy (NCBI): domain Eukaryota; kingdom Viridiplantae; phylum Streptophyta; class Magnoliopsida; order Asparagales; family Asparagaceae; genus Asparagus; species Asparagus setaceus. The sequence goes on from CM022707.1 coordinate 8,118,923, forward strand.
ATGTCCAAGTCAGATAAATGAGTTGACGAAACGCATGAAGCGAGTCGGCGAGGCATTCAAGTCGTGGCGGCAATTACATCTGGCGATGGGATAACCCAATTCTGACTTGCACTTCTTAATCTAGTCGCGCTTCGCAGAGTATTCGGGGGTCTCGCTGCTCCACGGTATACATCAGGTTCTATATTGGATTTTCTTACTTGAGCCCAATACTGCCATTTAAAGTTCAAGCCAGCAAAGCGACGAATCGCGTGCAAGCGATGGAATAAATCCAACCGGGTCAGAATCAAATCAAGCTCGAAAGCAAGCGAATCAACCCCCGGACCCGAAAGAGGAGCGGAGAAAAGCCACGCGGAACTCGGCCGAAACCGAGACACCAAGTGGTGTCTCGGCCAAGCCGAGACACCAAGAGGTGTCTCGGTCGGCCGAGACACCGAGACACCAAGAAGTGTCTCGGCCATAGCCGAGACACCTAGGTTTACTGGGCCTTTGGGCCTAGTTCTGACCCGCATCCGCTTTCCAATCCTATAAATAAGAGGTGGGGGTCTCATTTGAGAGGATCTGAATTTTTTTGAAAGAAGCCGAAGCTCTGCCGAATTAAATTTCAAGCTTTAGATCTAGATCTCGGGGAAAAGGAGGCTCTTTTGGCGATCATCTACTTCGACAACCGGATCTTAGCGAACCCCAAGACTGTAATCCCCTGTGAAAGTTCGAGAGATCTCGGCCAGATCTACATCGTTTCCTCCGGATCAAAACCTTATTTTTGATCCCGAGAAGAGCTTTGATCTCGCTTAGTCGATTTCCTTCGCTTGGGCTATTATTTTCTTCGTGAAATAACCCCTTTTACCATGTAGATCTTTTATTGGATCGGATCACGTGGCGGTCCACGGACGGAAAAAAGTCCCCGGCACAGGCAAAGACACCCACGCAAGCGAGGATCCGATAAACGGATCCCGCGTTTGTTTAGGGATAAAAGTTATAATTTTTATTCTTTTTCATTGTAATTAGCCTTATAAAAAGGTAATTTTTTTATCGAATTTATTTATAATCCCATAAAGGTAAAATGAGTTCAACAATGAAGAAGATCCTAACTTTTCCCGCGAACAGGTGTTGATGGTTCCACAGAGGATCCTGGTACATACTGACCAGACCCCGGAGTCACCGACCGTGATTGATCACCTGAACAATTGAAGATATTAAAGCAAGCAAATATCATGAATAATAAAACATAAAAATTAAAAAAATAATTTACCTATGTGAGGAGGCTGTGATGGCAATGTCTCCTCAAATCCGTCGCTTGGGGTCGTGGATCGTGATTGATCACGCCCCTCCCAAAAAAGTCTCTTATCTCTCATCTATAATTTTAATTAAGTTGTTAAAATGCATAACAAGAAATGTGTAAATGCTTAAAACAAAGTTTGTTACCAATTTAATTTCACTTCTCATATTCTAACTTTAAAAGAATTTAATATTACATACCTACTACATCTTGCTCTTTATGTCTTGTACGGGATTGCATTCTGTGTCATTTTGGCTAAATTTGCTATGTGCTTTTATTTTTTTCTTTTACTCCTAGACTTTGAGCCAGAGTTATTGCCTTCAATTAAAATTGGAACGTTAGTCCGAGTCTCAGAATCAGACATTTCAAGTGTGACATTCTGTGGATAGGAGTAGTTTTTGCCAAACATCATCAAATGAATCAGTAGGTTCATTGCTATTGTCTTCTTCGGTCTCATCAGCATCTTTGTTATCATTAGGATGAACAACAGACCTTGGCTCTTTGTACAAAGCAACGCAGTCAGTTGCAACCTTAGGATCTTTCACAAAGAAACACTGATCCACTTATTCTGCAAAGATGAACTTTTCATATAGATAAACTTCTTTATGAAGATTAACAAGTGTAAACCCATAATGATCCAGGGGCGACTTTGCAGGAGACCACCGAACCTTAAACATCACATAACTACATTGGCTTTCTTTACCATATCCGTAAAATATCTCCACAATATCTTCCAATTGCCCATAATATAGTATGTCAGCTTCAACGGGATTTTGATCTCTTGTGTTTGAAAAACAATCTTGAGCGAAGCATCCCATAATACCGCAGTTCTGGGTCATCCTATTCTCATTTTTTTCTAGCGTTCTAAATTTATATCCATTAACGCAGTATTCTTTGTATTGTCTTACTTCATAGTAAAGACGTTGTGTGTGAATCTGAATTTCTTCTAATACTGAGGTACCATCAAGAAGCTCTTTTTCGATCTAAACCAAACATGCATCAATCACATTTAATAGTTTAACTTAGACCAGGGAAATGTTTAGAAAATTTAAATTTAAAAACACTTACTTCATTCCTAACCCAATCCGAGAAATCCTTCCTATGCTTTTTTTAATATCATGTGCTGCTTTTCTACCAGTTATTTCATTCTTAAGCTTCTGTAGATGTCGTCTAATATTAACAGAAACAGATATTAGATTGGCAAATTAAAATTAAATAATTAAAAATTTTCATGTTATAAATTTTATGTTACCTTCGTTAGACTTCAAACATTTCAAGATTTTCTAGTATAAATACATGAGCTTGATCCGATTCAGATCTGGGATAAACAACAGTTTTATTCTCCTTCGTCGAGGCTTGACGTGTTGTTTTTCCACTGCGCATGTAACAAGATGCAAATTGTAGGCATTCATTGGCTATATAACTTTTAGCAATCAAACCCTCTGGACGAGCTCGATTACGCACAAGGCTTTTCATGAAACCTAAATACCTATAAAATTAAAAGGATACTATCAATAATGGCGTTCAGATTTAAAAAGTACATATATATTTAATAAAGTTAATCAAATGCCTGACCTCTCTATCGAATACATCCAACGGTACATTACCGGTCCTGCAATTATAGCCTCACTTGCTAGATGTTGTGTAAGATGGACCATGATCGTAAAAAATAAAGGAGAAAATATCACTTCCATATTGCACATAGTTTCAGCCACTTCTACTTTAAGATTTTTAAATTGTGTCACATCTATAACTTTTGAGCATAATTTTCTGAAGAATCCACAATACTCAATTATAATTTTGGAGGCTTCTTTATCCTTATTGTTACGAAGTGCAACCGAAAGCAACTGATGAAGAAGGATGTGATAATCATGAGTTTTCAGACCTAAGAGTTCCTCTCTTTCACCTGGACATTATTTGATATATTAGCAGAATATCCATCAGGCGACTTCACTGATTTGAGTACTTTACAAAATCTCTGCATCTGCTTTATTGACATCATAATACGAGAAGAAGGAAACTCATATTTGTTAGGTCCAACTTCACGTGGTTTCAAATGTTCTCGGATATTCAATGCAACTAGGTCGTGACGAGCCCGAAGGTCATCCTTCGATTTGTTGGCATCTTGTAGGAGTGTTAACACTAGATTATTATAAATATTTTTCTCAATATGCATGATATCTAAGTTGTGTTAGATTTTAAGCTTTTGCTAATAAGGTAGCTGGAAGAAGATACTAAATTTCGTCCAACCCGTGGGTAATTTTTCGGTTTCATCTTCAACCCTCTGAACTGATCTCTTACGCTTCAAAATCTTTCTATTCTTTACTCCCAATAGAATAGTCTTTGAATACCAATTCTTTTCGAAATTGACATTTTGAAACATCTGAAGCAATTTCACAATATCATCTCCTTTCAATATACGTGGCACCTTCATCTTCTCCACCGTGCCATCAAATTTATTAGGCAATTTTTTGTATCTCTGTCCTAAGCGCAACCATCGTCCATTAAACCAATAGCAACACTTTCGGCTATGCGGTAAGTGAATCGCTTTAAATTCCGGACCACATACTGGACAAGCATATGTGCCTTTTGTTGACCATCCAGACAGATTAGCATAAGCTAGAAAATCATTAATTGTCCAACTGAGAATAGCACGTAGTCTTAATGAGTCCTTAGAATGGGCATCATAGGTCAATACACCATCTGACCATAACTATTTTAGCTCATCAATAAGCGGCTCCAAGTAAACATCAATATCATTTCCTGGTTCGTGCGTGCCTGGTATCAATAATGATAGTATCATATATGGTTGTTTCATGCAGAGCAATAGAGGTGAATTGTAAGGCATTAATACAACTGGCCACGTAGACCAACCCGAATTCATAAGCCCAAACGGATTAAAACCGTCACTAGATAGACCCAATTATTTCTGCATTCACGCGAAAACCAGGAAAATATTTTATCAACATGCTTCCAAGCCTTTGCATCAGCAGGATATCTTAGTTTACCATCGTCAATGTGATCTTCCTTATGCCACCTCATGTTCTTAGCTGTGTCTTTGTTCATATAAAGTCGCTGCAATCTAGGGACCAAGAGAAAATGACGAAGCACCTTTGCTGCAATCTTACTCTCCATGCCCTCGCTTTCTGTTGCATTTAGTGATGACGTGTGTGTACGCTGTCTCCACCGAGAAATTCCACATGTCGGACATTTTTAAGGTCTTTTTTATCCTTATAGTAGATGATACAATCATTGGGGCACGCATCGATCCTATTGTAATTAAGACCTAAAGTGGAAACAATCTTCTTAGCCGCCCAAGTTGTTTCAGGTATGCTATCATTTCCTCCCGAAATTACCGTCCGCAACAAATCAAGTAGCATTTCAAAATATTCGTTAGCCATTTTGCTTAGTGTTTTAATATGCAAGGGTCGCAACATAAATGAGAACTTGGAGAACTTAGTACAACCGTCATACAAGTCCTTTTCATTATCTTCTAATAACTTCATTATTCGACTCAAATCCTCAGAAGTGCGCACATTTCGGAAATCTTCTGCACCTTCTAGATCTTCTACCTCTTCAACATCATCACTTTCATCTTCGGTATCATCTTCGATATTATCTTCGGTAGGAATGGCTAATATATCATTGAACATCGTTTCTGTATCATCCATCCTACCATGATCAGATGCACCTGCATGCACATCCAATTCTTCTTCGACAAAGTCTTTCCCGTGAAATGACCAGTATTTATAACTCTCATCAAATCCTGAATTTGCTAAGTGCTTCAGTATATCACTACTATGCACCAACGTCAGATTTCTACATGTACAACAAGGGCAATACATCGCACCATTACTTAAATTCTTCGGATTCATCATGGCAAACTGCATGAAGGCCTCACATCCATCCTTATATCGATTGTCACGATTTTGAACACGAGGAATATCTATCCATGTCTTATCTGGAATTATCCTCATTTGTATACTATGTCAAAGTATTAGCTTCTCATTATAAAATATACATGCATCAATTATATGCATTCATAATTTATCAAGACAAATAAAATTCTAAATTTAAAAAACTTAGGTTGATCTAAGCACTCTAGCGGCTGTCATAGGAAAGACTTCTATCCCATTAAGAATATAGTAGCGCATACATTTATCTTTGTAAATTTTGTGCATTTTCATATCTAGAAAATTTTGACAGTACATACCCGCTGTTCTCCAAGTGCACTGTGTGGATGTTATTATGCTTAATGGCATTGGACCAAAACGCAGAACAACATACACTTATTGTACACGGAGAACAAAGAGTAAGTACCACCGAAACTTTCTAGAGATGAAAATGCACAAAGTATATGAAGATAGATGACGCGCTACTATATTCCTAACCTGTCCGAACTGGACAAATCTAATGATTACGATTTCAAATGCCCATCATCTTCTACTTATAACATAACATACATGATCCTTTTTGGATAAAAAACATAATTTCATATCCAAAATGAGTCGTATATCTTATATTATAAGTCCAAATGATTGACAGTAAATATTGGATGGGAGTCTACGGATAACGTTAATTGTTTTATTCCCCTATGTTGGATATATATAACGCATTGTTGTGTTATAAATCACACTAATTTTGAAAAAGATTGTTTGATTAAATCACGATTTTACACACACAAACAAACTTATAAAACACACATATAGCACATATATATAGTTGATTGGGTAAGTAGGGTTAAAGTTAGTTTTATGTCGGTGTCATTAGTGCTATTAGAGTTATTAGGGCCAAAGTTGGTCTTAATAATATTATTAGTATTACTAGAGTAATTAGTCTAATGTTATAAGGATTGTTATGGTAATTAGCCTAATTTGATTAACTAGGACTAGAGTAATTATTGACGCTAGGCTTAGCAGGTAATTAGCATATTTTGGGTAATTAGGACTAGGTTTAGTAATTAATATTTTACTTTTTGGTTTAACAAGATAAAGTAATTAGTGTCCCAATAGATTAGGGCTAGGCTCATATTAGAGTTATTATCCTAATTAGAAAAGATATGTAATTAGTGTTAGACTTAGCTAGGGTTAGGGCTAGGTCCATGAATTAATATTTAAATTTGGAATTAAAATATATGTACTTAGTGTTTCAATGATTAAGGGTAGGATTAGGTAATTTGCCTAAGCCTAGCATAATTAGTGTTAGGTTTGTTGGATTAATTAGGTTAGGTTTATTTGATTAATTAAGGTTATGTTCATTGGATTAATTAGGATTAGGTTTATGTAATTAGTGTTTGCATGAATTAATGTTTAAATTTGGAATTAAAATATATGTAATTAGTGTTTACATGTAAATTAGTTTTATAGGTAATTAATGTTAGGTATAGATTTCTGCAAGGAATAGTCCATTTAGAGTTAGATTTCTGCAAGGATTAGTCAAGAGTGTTGATTAGGGTTAGATCTTGGTTAAGGATTAGTCGATTTAGGGTTAGGGTTATTAGGTAATTTGATTAGGTTTCTCGATTTTAAATTAGCTTTAGGGTAATTAGTTAGGTTTCTTGATTTTAAATTAGCTTTAGGGGTAATTAGTGTTAGCTTTAGGGGTAATTTATACGGTAATTAGGGCTAGGTTTACTGATTTTAAATTAGCTTTAGGGGTAATTAGTGTTAGGTTTAGATTTCGAGTAAGGATTAGTCAATAGAGTTGATTAGGGTTAGATCTTGGTTAAGGATTACTTTATTTAGGGTTAAGAGTGATGATTAGGGCGGGGGGGTGGTGAGGGAGAGTTTGAAAATTACCTTTTTTAAAATTTGATGTAAGATCTGATGTAAACGACGGCGAGATCGACTCATGAATGCAAACTTCGATGACGAGAAGAAGCGGCGGCGACGAGATGAAGCGGTGATCTTCGACGTACGACTTCGACGAGGGCAAGCGGCAATCTTCGACAACGACCTTCGACCAACCACGGCGAACTTCGATGATGAGCGCGGAGAGGACAGTGAGAACGGCGGGCGAAGAGGGGCTAGGGTAAAAACAGGTATGGTAAAAAGTTAATAATATCGGGTGAAAAAAATAGCGGGCGAATTTCGAAAGCCCGCTGAAAATTCATTTCACATCCTAGATGGCTTAGCCGTCTAGAATGGTGGGACCCATTATTTTTCAAAAGTAATCCATCTATAATAACATCCTAGACGGATTTGCCGTCTAGGATGCTCGCATTATAGATGGTTATTCTTAGACGGTTCAAATCCGTCTACGTTAAATCATCCTAGACGGATATTTAGCCGTCTAGGATGTGCCGTCTACGATGATCTAATCTCCACTAGTGCATATCTCAACCGCAATATCATAATTCTATTAAATGAGATTTATGAGGGAAGAGAGAAAGGATATTGTTGAGAATCGATGTCGTTGTTGTTTGGCTCAGAAGCCTGCTTCAACCAGTCACGATGTTCCTTCTCGTGTGCACCACCAAGGACACAAAGGGGAGAAAACAACTCAGTCTCTCACAAAGAAAGAGGGGATCGCACAAAGCAGTGGACGGAGAAAGGCCTCATAGAGAAACGGGGAGAGGATCGCACAAAGTCCCTCTCAATCTCATCCCTCGAGCTACTACCAACCCTTCTATATATAGAGAAGAGGGCAGCCGTCACGAGAGATCGATCCTAGGGTTTTCGAGGCACGAGAGGGGCGGAGAAAACTAGGGTTTCGAAAGGCAGCGGACCAAAAGAGGAAAGAAGTAGAAGGTCGGGTTAATAGGTAAGTGAACTGGGCCTCTCCATCAAATGGGCCAGCAGTTCATGGGCTAACTAATAGCAACAATCTCCACCTTTGGCCCAAGGTAGTGCACTGAAGAAAAGAACACGGAACTGCAGGACTCATCATCGCCATAACATTACCATTACCTGTATGATCACAAAGAGGATACAAGCAATGGAAGAGAATACACAAAGTAAACTCAGATCACAAAGATCGGGGCAAGATCACCAAGCATGCCAAGTCCACAAAGGACCGAACTCTACCAAACGGTCATCGAGTTCAAAGGGAAAAATCACAAAGCTACTAACAAACACAAAGTAGGTTAATAGGCCACAAAGGCAACATACAAAGCAAGGGGAAAAATAATTACCCAATGTCAAAGTTCAAAATTCTTTGACACGAGATAAATTTTTCAGCAGGCAAACACTTAGTACCCATGTGAGCCGGATTAAATTCTGAGAAAATTTTCTCCAACTTCACAATACCCTTTTCAACTATATCCCGAATGTAATGAAATCTGACATCAATATGTTTAGTTCTATCATGAAAAACAGGATTTTTGCAAAGTTGAATAGCAGATTGACTATCAGAAAATACAACCACATTTTTATCAAGAAAACCAATTTCAGATATAAGGCCCCTAAGCCAAATAGCTTCTTTAAAAGCTTCAGTGGCAGCAACATACTCAGATTCAGTAGTAGATAAAGCAACAATGGGTTGTAGTTGAGATTTCCAACTTATGCAAGAGCCACACAAAGTGAACACATAGGAAGTAGTAGATTTTCTATTATCTCTATCATTTGCATAATTGGAATCTACATAGCCAACTAGTTTAACACCTTCAGAACACTTAGAAAAGGTTAATCCTACATTCACAGAGGATTTTAAATATCTTAAAAGCCATTTTAAGGCATTCCAATGAGGCATACCAGGATTTGACATATATCTACTCAAGCAACTAACTGCATATGCAATGTCAGGTCTAGTGCTAACCATGAGATACATGACTGATCCTATAGCATTCGAATATGGCACCTTCTTCATATCATTTATTTCAGTTTCAGTTTTGGGAGACTGATCCTTACTCAACATAAAATGGGAAGCAAGAGGCACATTCACAGATTTGGCATCAGACATAGCAAATTTACTCAAAAGTTTTTCGACGTATGGACTTTGGTTTAAAACTAGCGTAGATTTGTTTTTGTCTCTAATAATATTCATGCCTAGAATTCTTTTTGCATCGCCTAAGTCTTTCATGTCAAAATTTTCACAAAGACATTTTTGAACATGCTCAATGGACTTCAAACAAGGGCTAACAATCAACATGTCATCCACATAAATTAAAAGAAATACAGGCACAGAGTCTATATTCTTATAATACAGGCAATGATCAGCAGAACTCCTTTTAAACTTTAAAGATTGCATGCATTTATCAAATCTTATATTCCATTGCCTAGGTGATTGTTTTAAACCATACAAAGCATTTTTTAACAAACACACATGATCAGGCAATTTAGGGTTCACAAAGCCCTTAGGTTGGTGCATATAAATATTTTTGTCAAGGTCACCATGTAAGAAAGCAGTAGTTACATCCATTTGTTTTAATTCCCAATTAAAATGAGCAACTAAAGCAAGCATAATTCTAACAGAGTGAATTTGACAACAGGGCAAAAGTTCAAGATAATCAATTCCCTCCTTTTGAGTAAATCCCTTAGCTACTAACCTAGCCTTAAACCTAACACCTTGATTCTTGTTTCACCTTAAGCGACCACTTGGTCCACTCTGAGAACAACTAGCGTGTTTAGGAACAAGTTTCCATGTTTGGTTGATTCTTAGGGATTCCATCTCACTCTTCATAGCACTAATCCATTCTTTAGAATATTTTGACCTTAATGCTTCACTATAAGTCTTAGGTTCATTGCACTCAAGGGATTCAAACACATTAAAGTCAAACTCGGACATATTACAATCATCAAATTGCAATCTCTATATCTTTCGTGTTTCCTAATGGTTCTTTTATTTCTATCCCTAGTGAGTTGATAATCATTCAAATCATGCATGTTATCTATTTCCGTATATTATGCTCCACCTCATTAGGAATAATCTCATCTTGATTTTCAATAAGTATATCATTCAATTTCTCTTCTGAGGTAATTCGATTGATTAATAATAGGCATTTGCTCCACCTCATTTGGAGCATCATTTTCAGAAATAGGAACAGTAAAGATAAACAAGGAAATTCATTTTCATTAAAACAACATCTCTACTTATTACTATCTTAAACCCCTGTTCACTCTTATTCCAAAGCCTATAACCTTTTACCCCTTCAGGGTATCCTAAGAAAACACATTTCTTAGATCTAGGTTCTAACTTATCAATCCTTTGATGCACATAGCTAGCACTCCCGAAAATTCTCAAGTTATTTAAATCAAAAGGTTTGCCCGTGAACACAAATTCAGGGCATTTCCCTCCTAAGAGAACAGAAGGAGACCTATTAATCAAATAAGCGCTGATACAAAGCGGCTTCTCCCAGAACTTCTTGGAGAGCCCAGATGTGGCCAACATAGCCCTCACCCTCTCTAAGAGAGTTCTATTCATCCTTTCAGCAACCCCATTTTGCTGTGGTGTGTAGGGAACAATTTTATGTCTTTTAATACCCCAAGTAGCACACAAGTCATTCAATTGTTTGTTACAAAACTCAAGACCATTATCTGTCCTAAGAGTTTTAATTTTCTTTCCCGTTTGGTTTTCAATCATAATTTTCCAGTTTTTAAATTTATCAAAAACTTCAGATTTTTGTTTCATGAGTAAAACCCAAACTTTCCTAGAGTAATCATCAATTATGGAAAGAAAATATTGGTTCCCTCCATGCGTAGAAACACTAGAGGGACCCCACACATCAAGATGCAAATATTCAAGTACATCAGTACACTTAGACTGATTAGAAAAGAAGAAACGGGAAAACTAACCCTATGTTGTTTTCCTAGCACACAAGATTCACAGAAAGGGATGGTGGATATTTTATCACTACCAAAGTGACCTCCTTTATGCAAAATTTCTAATCCTTTATTACTCATGTGACCTAATCTATTATGCCATAAAACAGATTTATCACCTATCACAGAGTTAACAGAATCAAGCATGTGTTCAAGATGACAAACATACAAGTTATTTTGTTTTTGATAAAAATAACAAGAGACCCTTTCGAATTTTCATAACCCCTTTACCCCATTTTCCTCCAAACCATCATTTTCTAGAGATGCACAAGAAATCAAGTTATAACTTAAATCGTGAACATGCCTAACATTCTTCAAAGTAAACTCGAACCGTAAGAAAACCTAAGGCATACATCACCGCCTCCTAAAACATTGCTTTTCTTTTCATTTGCCATTGACACAAAGCCATTCTCTATTTTCTTGTAGTTTGAAAACATGTTTTAAAAGGAGTCATATGAAAAGTACAACCAGAGTCTAATAACCAACTGATTTACACAAAGAATCGGACAACACAGAGTTCAAATATGCATAATCACAAAGATTATTAATCATGAAAATTTCACCCATTTTGCCCTCACAGCATGACCATATTAGCATGATCATTTTGTCGATATTTCTTAGGCTTAGGACAATCTTTAATAAAGTGACCAGCCATGACAATTATAGCATTTTTAACTTTAAACCTGGACTTAGATCTACCCCTTCCATTTTCAAATTTTTCTTACTTGATTCCCCATTACTTGCATTCTTTTGGTTATTAGACCTATTCGAGGCCTACCCTCACATGCATAACCTCACCGAATTTTTATTTTCCCTGAATGTTTTAAATCTAATTCCTTACTCTTAAGACCATTGATCACAATATCAAGGGTAACCTCATCTCTACCATATTTAATAGCAGATTTTACATCACTATATGAGTCGAATAGCATTTAGAAGTGCAATAGGAGTATATTCGCTCATATGTTTATCACCGGTTAACTTAATGTCCGAAATAAGTTTTGTGAAAACATCTAGGTTCTCCTCAATGTCCTTAGACATATCCAATCTAAATTTGAAAAATTTTTCAAGCAAAAACATTTTCTTGGGTAAAGAGGTTTCAGATATAGTTCTTCAAGTTTATCCCATTGTGGTTTTAGCAGATTCCAAAATTCTAACTTTTCTAAGCACGAGTCGATAAGTTCAAATAAATTGTGGAACATGCATTTTCATTCATTTCACTTTTTCTTCAAGGTCGAAGCCAAATAAGTCCGACCAATAGCCCTAATGACTTCTGAATTAAAATATATTTTATTTTTGTTTTCAAATGCTAAAATCGATTTTCCGTTGAACGGAACCAAACCATATTGAACCATACCATAGTGATTAGTAGCGCATATTCTTCACACAGAAAAATAAGACAAGGGTATCACACGACCAAATGAAATTTTAATTTCAGCGACCAAATGAAATTTTAATTTCAGCACTTAAATTGCAGCGGAAATAATATCAGCAAGTAAACGCAGAAGAAAATGATACGGGTCAACTAAAGGAGCAACTATCACTGTAGCGAAATTGATACGTCCCTTTACCTGAGCGAAACCCTAGGATAGGGTTTCGACCTTACCCACGCGACGACGGCGGCGGTTCAATGGCTGGAATGACGGTGGCTCAGCGAGATCCAGCGACAGCGACCGGCGGTTTTGAACGGCGACGACTCAACGAGGCTCTGATACCACTGTTGAGAATCGATGTCGTCGTTGTTTGGCTCAGAAGCCTGCTTCAACCAGTCATGATGTTCCTTCTCGTGTGCACCACCAAGGACACAAAGGGGAGAAAACAACTCAGTCTCTCACAAAGAAAGAGGGGATCGCACAAAGCAGTGGACGGAGAAAGGCCTCACAGAGAAACGGGGAGAGGATCGCACAAAGTCCCTCTCAATCTCATCCCTCGAGCTACTACCAACCCTTCTATATATAGAGAAGAGGGCAACCGTCACGAGAGATCGATCCTAGGGTTCAGAAGCTGACCGGCGAGAGGAAACTAGGGTTTCGAAAGGCAGCGGACCAAAAGAGGAAAGAAGTAGAGGGTCGGGTTAATAGGTAAGTGAACTGGGCCTCTCCATCAAATGGGCCAGCAGTTCATGGGCCAACTAATAGCAACAGATATTAATGGAGGTGAGAGAATATGAGAGGGCAATGAAGAAGGAAAGCAATTGTGGTTTTTTTTGTGATCTAAGGCTTAATGGCGCACTTTTTTCTCCATCCCGCCTACAAAAATTAATGATCACCACATTGAGTAGGTAGAGGGAGAATAGGAGAGGGCTACTTTGGAAACTTTATATATGTGGGGCTCACAATAAGTTCTCTTTAGCGATATATGATGGAAATTGGGTTAAAATGTAAATGGGTATGGATATTTTGGGTTTAAAGGTTTAAATGAAACTTAATGGTTTTTGTAATAAATGGGGGTCAAATTTTGGATCTAAAAGCAAAAAATCCCATATATTATTCATCTTACCGCTCAACTTGCTGAATTTTAAAGCTCCCGAATCTATTCTCAGAATCCTCATGCTTTTGATCAATAGATGTTTTCATAGTCAGTAACTCATCTACCTATATTTTTTTTTCTAAAATATAAAATCGGTCTAAGCCCTTATTTCTAAAATTTGGTTATATTTTTTCCATCTATAACTTATAGACCTAAAATGAATGTGGATCTTTTCAAAGTATGTTTAATGTTCATTTACGGTTGACTAGTGAGTATGTAAAGGAACATAAATAGAGTATAGTCATGCGAGAAATTGACGGAGCACAGAATTATAATTGCGTCATTTTATGTGTATTTAGGGAGCCGGCATATATGATGTAGCGTTAAGATTTTGAAGATTTATTAAGTATGTTTAAGTTTTTAGGTTTTGATTCTGTAGTTTATTATCAATGTTTTTCCTTGATATTTTGAAGTTAGCTTTAAGAGTAAGGCCAAACTTGATAATTATCTATAGCCCTATAAATTTAGCAATGGAAATTGGGTTCTACTGAATTCGTTTGACAATCAAGGCCCATAATTGTAGCCCATAGTCTGGGCTTTCGTTCAGTGACAGGCTGAGATAGGTTGGGGATTAGTATTTCCCTCAAAATAAAAACATTGAGGAGCCGGGAACAAATACTGTTAAACTCCCCACTGGTGAAAAGAGAGGGTAAATTTCACATAACTAGGGGTGCAAATGGTTGAATCTGACTCGGATATGATACTTATTATATTCGTCTATGTTTATTCATCATGGATACATATACAAATATGTCTCAATAAAGAAAACTCATGTCCATATCCACTAAAATCGTACATTGATATAGATATACATGTGATTATCCGTGCGGATAAACGGATATGAGAACCAATTACATAAAAATACAATTCATATGATACAACAGAGCTCATTAATATGCTCGTTATGTCCGAAAAGCTATGACTAGATCTCTCTATGATCAAAATTAACCTCAAATCCATTACTTTAAGGTTAAAATAATTGTAACTATATAACCAACATATATTCAAATAGTTTCGAATATGGATCCAGATATATCCCTATATATCTGTAGGCATAACCATACCCTTCCTTGTGAGATTTTACCCAAAATTTGACATCAATCAACTTTAAAAATTATGGAAACATAAAGCTCACGTGGTTGTCACATGATCCAAAATGGACAAAAGTATCCCTCCAGTCAAAATTAAATCCCTTTCGCATCCTTATTAGAATTAGTATTATTATTATTATTATTATTATTTGTAAGAGGAGGATAATGAATGTTTATGGGGTAATTATCGAACATCCCAAATTTATGGGTGTTTCCTGTGTTTTTTAATGTAAGTCCATTATTCTTTTTAAACTTTTTCGACATGTATATATATATATATATATATATATATATATATATATATATATATATATATATATATATATATATATATACACTCCTAAACTTTCATTATGCACAAACCTGAAAACAAAACAAGTAAAACAACTATTAGTAACCGCATGCTAACTGATAATTATAAAGTTTTCATAGTCAGTAACTCATCTACCTATATTTTTTTCTAAAATATAAAATCGGTCTAAGCCCTTATTTCTAAAATTTGGTTATATTTTTTCCATCTATAACTTATAGACCTAAAATGAATGTGGATCTTTTCAAAGTATGTTTAATGTTCATTTACGGTTGACTAGTGAGTATGTAAAGGAACATAAATAGAGTATAGTCATGCGAGAAATTGACGGAGCACAGAATTATAATTGCGTCATTTTATGTGTATTTAGGGAGCCGGCATATATGATGTAGCGTTAAGATTTTGAAGATTTATTAAGTATGTTTAAGTTTTTTAGGTTTTGATTCTGTAGTTTATTATCAATGTTTTTCCTTGATATTTTGAAGTTAGCTTTAAGAGTAAGGCCAAACTTGATAATTATCTATAGCCCTATAAATTTAGCAATGGAAATTTGGGTTCTACTGAATTCGTTTGACAATCAAGGCCCATAATTGTAGCCCATAGTCTGGGCTTTCGTTCAGTGACAGGCTGAGATAGGTTGGGGATTAGTATTTCCCTCAAAATAAAAACATTGAGGAGCCGGGAACAAATACTGTTAAACTCCCCACTGGTGAAAAAGAGAGGGTAAATTTCACATAACTAGGGGTGCAAATGGTTCAGATACAGCTCAGATATGATACTTATTATATTCGTCTATGTTTATTCATCATGGATACATATACAAATATGTCTCAATAAAGAAAACTCATGTCCATATCCACTAAAATCGTACATTGATATAGATATACATGTGATTATCTGTGCAGATAGAAAACAGATATGAGAACCAATTACATAAAAAAATACAATTCATATGATACAACAGAGCTCATTAATATGCTCGTTATGTCCGAAAAGCTATGACTAGATCTCTATGATCAAAATTAACCTCAAATCCATTACTTTAAGGTTAAAATAATTGTAACTATATAACCAACATATATTCAAATAGTTTCAATATGGATCCAGATATATCCCTATATATCTGTAGGCATAACCATACCCTTCCTTGTGAGATTTTACCCAAAATTTGACATCAATCAACTTTAAAAATTATGGAAACATAAAGCTCACGTGGTTGTCACATGATCCAAAATGGACAAAAGTATCCCTCCAGTCAAAATTAAATCCCTTTCGCATCCTTATTAGAATTAGTATTATTATTATTATTATTATTATTTGTAAGAGGAGGATAATGAATGTTTATGGGGTAATTATCGAACATCCCAAATTTATGGGTGTTTCCTGTGTTTTTTAATGTAAGTCCATTATTCTTTTTAAACTTTTTCGACATGTATATATATATATATATATATATATATATATATATATATATATATATATATATATATATATATATATATACACTCCTAAACTTTCATTATGCACAAACCTGAAAACAAAACAAGTAAAACAACTATTAGTAACCGCATGCTAACTGATAATTATAAAGTTTTCCTATTTCTTAACAAAAGTGTAGTACTAATTGTCATTTGTCCCCGGACAAATTTGGCATGAGGTATAATAATACGTAGAAAAAGATACTTTCCAAGCTCACTTTCATTTGTACACAAAGCCAATGGATGTGTCTCTTTCAGATTCATGAAGTTACTTTAATGACGCCCATAAACTAATCAATAAATTTGGTCCACTAGCATCAAAACTTGCTATCTACAATATTATAACGTCTGCAATTAGATTACAATCAGATACAGAGAGCTTGGTTTCTCTTTTATGAACTCACATAGAAAATTTTAAGTCTCTTTCGCTTGCTTGAGATGCGGAGACTAGTTTGTTGCCCACTCAAAAATCTTTAATGAATAAGACACATTCTTAGGTAGTGAGTGCATATTGTGTGCACTCCACTGCCCAAAAGATGCACTCCTGTGAAACATATGCACTAATCAATCTTAAAGGTGTTCGTTTGAAAATGTATTGTTAATCCCTACTTAACTTGTCGAATTAAATAATGCCCTAAAAGTTAGCCTCATTTTGGGACAACCCCCTAAACTTTGTAAATGTCACTTAACCCTTAACTTTTGCGGCTTGTCACAAAGCCCGCCAAATGTTGGCAGTTTTTTCACATAATCCCCTCTCCCTTGAACAATGAGGGTTTCTGAAACTTTATCAAAAGTTCATGATGGTGTTTCGAAAATAATTGAATATTTCGATTTTTTGAAAAATAATGTTGAAAGTTTGAGGGGGTTTGAAAATAATTTTGAAACTTAGGGCTGGATTGATAAAATCAGGTTATGGGGAATGTTGGAAAAACTGAAAACATTCGAGGGTTTTGTGACATGCCCCACAGGTTAGGAGAGTTAAGTAACATTTATAAAGTTTAAGGTGGTTATCTCAAAAATTGGTCAAACTTTTGGAGAATATGTGAAATTTACCCTAAAAATAAATATACGGAGTAAAATATCTCTAGTTATTGTATTATAAGTGATTTTCTCTTAGATATGTAGTATTTTGAAATAAAGTGTTACACCCTTTCTACTATTTCTATTTTGAGCCCTAAGTTATTACGACTGAAAATAAACTCAGAGAAAGAGAAAAGATAAGGGTTTAATATTTCATTTAAAAACTTCATGGGTTAAGAAGAAATATAGCTCTTTAGCCAGATATCTTCACTTTTTCTTGTTATATCAAGCTCAATCATATCAAGTTGATGCCATCCACAAATCATCAAAGGATCCCACAGTGCTCTTAGGGTTGGAAACCATAATATCTATCTTTACTTAACATAATGACATTCCTCCCTTTATGCACAAGCCATTTATGTTCACATATTCATATATTCTTTGTTAATAGTTTGATGATGTAAGCCCTATATGCACAAGCCATTTATGTTCACATATTCAAATATTATTTGTTATATTAGTTTGATGATGTAAGGCCAACAAAGGACTGCTCAAGTAAGAGTTAGCCCTTTTGAATGTTCCCCAAATGTTTGTTTCCTTTGTAACTGTTGGGCGCGCGGACCGCGGAACCGTCGAGAGAAACCACCACAAACGATAGCAAAAACACAATAAAAGAGTAAAGACACGAGATTTACGTGGTTCGCAAGTTGCCTACGCCCACGGGTAAGGAGGGGGGATTTTCACTAATAGAAAGAGAGAATACAAATTAGGATTACAAGTTCTCACAAAGAAACCCTAAAAACAAACCTCTCAATCTCTCAAAAGATCTCCTCTCCAAAGATGCACAAAACCCTCTGAAAAGCTGCTCCAAAACGTGCTTGATTACTTCCAAATAATCAGGTTTAGGGTTATATATAAACTCTAAACGAAGAACACCAAGAACATCTAGAGAGATCACCATTAGCCAATCCAGGCCAATCCAAGGCCACTACACCGCTGACCGCCACGCATTCCTCCACCGATCAAGCTCACCGTAGTTCACCTCAAATCATCTCCACCTTACCCATTATCGCCCCGAAGGGCCATGCCCTCTTGGGCAAATCAACAAGAGCTGATATGAAGCAAGTCTAAGCAATGCTTAAACTTACTACCTGTGACCACCTTGGTTAACATGTCCGCGGGATTCTCATTCGTGTGCACCTTCATGAGAGAAATATCACCTTCCCTCTATGACATCCCGCACAAAATGATACCTGACATCGATATGCTTGGTACGAGCATGATGAACCTGATTCTTCGCCAAGTGAATTGCACTCGATCGTCACACCACAAGTTCACGCTTCCGCCAATCCCCAAATCATCTAGAAGACCCCACAACCACAATGCTTCCTTCACTCCCTCTGTCATGGCCATGTACTCTACCAGAGTAGAAAGTGCCATCAGAGCTCGCAACATCGACGCCAACTAACCGGAGCCCCATGTATCTTGAATACATAACCAGAGTAGATCGCCGCCTATCTAGATCGCCCGCATAATCGAGTCCACAAACCCGCCAACTGACATGTTTCTCCACCAAAACACAGACTCAGACAACGGTACCCTTTAAGTACTGAGGACCCACTTCACGCCTTCCTCGCCTTTCCGGATTCGCCATGAATCCATCGACCACACTAACCGCCAGGAAATATCCGGGCGTGTACACACCATTGCATACATTAAACCGCCAACCGCACTAGCATAGGGAACACGCCCATGTGCTTCTTCACTGTAGTGGGAGATTGATTACCGTAAAGCCTAAAGTGTGGAGCCAATGGAGTCACCACCGAATTAGCACTTTGCATCCCGAACCTCGCGACACCCGCTCTATGTAGCCCTTCCGACTCAAGAACAATCGCCGATTCGCTCTCTTCTAATCTCCATACCCAGATTTTCCTAGCAAGACCCATGTCCTTCATCTCGAACTCTTCATCAAGTTGAGATTTCAACCTATCTATCTCCACCCCGCTCTTAGAAGCAATAAGCATGTCATCCACATACAAAAGAAGATAGATAAAATTACCTCCGCAAGCTTCCAATGTAAACACAACAATCATGATCGCCGAAAACCCATGCTTCAAAGATGAAGGAGTCAAATCGCTTGTACCATCGCCGGAGATTGCTTTAATCCATACAAGGACTTCCTCAAACGACACACATGATTCTCCTTATCCTCAACCTTGTAGCCCTCAAGTTGATGCATGTAGATCTCTTCATCCAAGTCTCCGTGCAAGAAGGTCGTTTTAACATCGAGTTGATCCACTCAAAATCACCATGAGCAACAATACTCAATAGCACCGAATAGAAGTATGTTTCACCACCGAGAAAATATCTCATTGTAATCCACACCCTCTTCTCAGGCAAAACCCTTAGCCACTAGCCTCGCCTTGTATCTTACACCACCGAAGCTCAAAGATCTTCCTTTCTTTTAAACACCCACTTACAACCAATAGCTTTTCTTCCTACGGGCAATGGGACCACCTCCCATGTATGATTCTTCCAAGAGATTCCATCTCTTCCTCCATCGCAGCCAACCAACTCTCACTATCCTTGTCCCGAATAGCTTCCTTGAAGGAGACCGCTCGCCCTCCTCCACCGAGAGTGCGATTCAACCATATTAGCCCGCCCATAGTGCTTTAGGGGTTGATCAGCCCTGCCTTCAAGATCTTGTATGCTCGCTGGCCTAGTGGAAGCCAAATTATCCTCGAGTCAGCTTGTTGTAGTGCCTGTATTTTCCTCGCTGAACCTCCTCCCCGCCAAGCTCATCATCTTCCCGACTTCCCACTTGAGCACGATTAGAACCTAGTTGGTCTTTAGGTTCTATTTCAATAACCCGAGACTTAGAAGTCTCACCACCATAACACCATCATCCTTGGACGCCTCGCAATCATGGATTTCTCATCAAAGGTAACATCCCCGCCGACCACTTAACTTTGAATTTTCAGACACCAAAGGCGATAGCCTTTACGCCTTTGCATATCCCAAGAATATTGCCTTCTTGGCCCTCGCCAAGCTTTCCTCTTTGACGGATAGTAGGCGTACATCCAAAATTTCGAGCCTATCATAATCGTGATGTTCTCGACCACACCCTATAGGTGTATCACCATCCAATGTCGAATGTGGTGAACGGTTCACAATGTAACAAGTCAGAGCCACCGCTTCGCCCACCATTCGCTGCCCAATCCTCGCATAAGATCGCATACTCACCGCTTTTCCCCAGTAGTTGTTCGATCTCTCCGCGACCCCATTCTCGGCTGTGGTGTAGACTGATCGCCCAAAGGTCAACACCTCTCCCCGACACGTAACTCCTTGAAAGCACCATCTCAGATACTGCACTGCTATCGATCTCGCCTTCAATTTCTTTCCCGCCCCGTTTCAACCATTGTTCTCCACTTCTTGAATGTCTCAACACCTCATTCTTGTGCTTCGTAAAGTAAATCCAAGCATACCTAGAATAATCATCTATAAACGAGACATAATACCTGAACCACCCTTGAAGTTGTCTCGAGCCGACCCCAAACATCCGTGTGCACATAATCTAGTATCCCTCGCTCTTAGACTTGTCGCTCAGAACTTGACCTCGTGTGACTTTCCATACACACAATCCTCGCAAAAATCCATGCTAGGTTCCTTCAGATTCTTCAGCAGACCCTCTTTACCAAGCGTAACTAGACCCTTCTCGACATATGCCCAAGCTTATGCCATAACCGCTGTGCTCACATGGGTCTCCACCACTTCCTTCGCCAACCGCCGATCTCCTGCCACCGCTGCACTCGAGAGTATATAGGTTACCGTGACTAACACCCTTCATCACTACTAAGGAACCACGAACAACCTTCTTCACTCCGTTTTCCGCCACAATCCCGCAACCACCGGAGTCCAAAGCACCAACCGAGATAAGATTCTTCCGCAAGTCGGGAACATGCCTCACATCCGCCAAGGTTCGAACCACTCCATCATGCATCTTGATTTTGATATTACCTAGCCCCACTGCTTTTACAAGCATGGTTATTCCCCATCAATACAGCTTCCCCATCAATGCCTCTCAGGTAGTAAACCACTTCCTATTTGGACACATATGGTAAGAGCAACCGAATCAAGAATCCACTTCCGGAGATCTCCTCGCCACCCGTGACGACATAGCATTCCTTATCGCCCTTCCTCAAACGTAGCTCGCTTCTTCCTTGCCCTCTCCTCTCGGTCTTGTTGTTGTTCTTCTTTCCACCTACTCTCTTATTTGATACCGACTTTGAAATGCCCAGCTTCACCGCGACTTGAAGCATCCTTTTCGCAAGAGGTCTTGATTTAGATCTAGACTTTCCTCCATTGCCTTTTCCTCGCCATTGCTCCTTCCTCTTGCAAACAGCCCTCGCTTGTTCCTCGTTATCGCCAGTGGCTATGTCACTAGTTGCGCCTCCCAAGATCGTCCGCTAGAAGTGCCGTTCTAGTCTCATCCATCTTCGATTTTCTCCCACAAGCCTCGGTGTTTGCACTGTGTTCTCATAAGACTTCGGCAGAGACAGTAGTAGAAGCGCCGATCCTCGCCTCCTACTTTAACATCTATGTCTTTCAAATCTGATATGATCCTATCAAACTTGTTGATGTGTTCCCTGATTGATGAGCCCTCCTCCATCTTGCAAGTATACAATTTGGATTTTAAGTAGATCCGTTAGTTAGACTCTTCACATGAAGGTACCTCTAACTTCTTCCACACGCCTCGCAGCTCCTCTCCATCTACCAAGAAAGCTACATCCCTCTCGAGGCATAGGATAATCGACGCCCGTGTTTCCGTGATCCAACTCCTCCCAATCCTCATCGACATATCCTTGTTCTTCTTCTCCTTTCCATCCAAAGTCTTGTGCAATTTTTGCGAAATTAGAAAGTTTTTCATCCGCATCCTCCAATAAGAAAAATCGTTCTTCCCATTGAACTTTTCAATCTCAATTTTCCCACTTTGATCGATGCATCGTTGACGCCATCCTCTGCTTGTCTTCGTGAATCCGCTTCTCTCGTGAATCACCAACACCCCTCAAATTAGAAATTACACCACTTCCAATCGAACAATAGCTCGATACCAATTGTTAGGCGGACCGGAACCGCCGAGAGAAACCACCACAAACGATAGCAAAACACAATAAAAGAGTAAAGACACGAGATTTACGTGGTTCGGCAAGTTGCCTACGCCCACGGGTAAGGAGGGGATTTTCACTAATAGAAAGAGAGAATACAAATTAGGATTACAAGTTCTCACAAAGAAACCCTAAAACAAACCTCTCAATCTCTCAAAAGATCTCCTCTCCAAAGATGCACAAAACCCTCAAAAGTCGCTCCAAAACGTGCTTGATTACTTCCAAATAATCGTTTAGGGTTATATATAAACTCTAAACGAACCGGTTTAAAACCAAACCCGCTGACCGCTTCAAATTAGTCGACTACTACCGCAGATTAGTCGACTACTCATCAGATTAGTCGACTACAACACGCATTAGTCGACTACTCATCGTAGATTAGTCGACTACAACACGCATTAGTCGACTACTACCGCAGATTAGTCGACTACAACACGCATTAGTCGACTACTACCGCAGATTAGTCGACTACAACACGCATTAGTCGACTACTACCGCAGATTAGTCGACTACAATACCTAGTAGTCGACTACCAACCTCAAAACCTGCCTTGTGCATGTTTTGTGCATGTTCTACAAGAACTTAAAGTGTACCTCTTGTGAACATGGAAGTACTAGAGTTCATGGATGAGGCTCTAGTCTATTTCTATTACTATTATTTAGGAGAAGCTATTTTTGATGTTCTCCTCCTACATTAGTCAACTTATAATTTTTTTTTGAACATATCCCAAAATCTTACACACAAGTTCCAAAAATTTTACACAAAAGTTCCAAAAATTTACAGCTTAATAGAGGAACAAGATTGAAAACAACAAACAAAAATCTGATAAACAACTACCCATCAAGTCATCAACTTTCTCATAACTAACCCCACTTTTCAAGTTCACCTATTCTTTACACTTATATGATTTTCTGCAACTATTATATATATATATATATATATATATATATATATATATATATATATATATATATATATATATATATATATATATATATATATATATATATATATGTGTGTGTGTGTGTGTGTGAGAACTATTAAGGGGTGTTTGGCAACTTTATATATATATATATATATATATATATATATATATATATATATATATATATATATATATATATATATATATATATATATATATATATATATATATATATATATATATATATATATATATATACATATATATATATACATATATATATATATATATACATATATATATATATATATACATATATATATATATACATATATATATATATGTGTGTGTGTGTGTGAGAACTATTAAGGGGTGTTTGGCAACTTTATATATATATATACATATATATATATATATATATATATATATATATATATATATATATATATATATATATATATATATATATATATATATATATATATATATATATATATATATATGTGTGTGTGTGTGTGTGTGTGTGTGAGAACTATTAAGGGGTGTTTGGCAACTTCCCCACTATCCAAGTTAGTGGAGCTAATCCATTTAAAAGGTTGAATTGTTGTTTGGGTAAAATTGAGCTGACTCCAAACTTTTATTTGTTAGTTCAAATTTAAACCCTTATCCGGTTTAGGATTGAACCATCCCTCTATGTGGTTCACACCTAACCCAGTTAAGATCTTAACCAGGTTAGTGGGGTAGCCAAACACAAGGTGTTGCCAAAAGTTTATAATCATGCGTAAGTGTGTATCATGTCGTGCACGCATAAGCACTGGAATTCATGGATAAGTACTAGAATTCATGGATGAGGCTCTAATCTTTGTTAAAAAAAATTCTAATGGATTTGATTATAAAGATGAAATACTAGTTTCGTAAGCGAATCTATACTTTTGAGGCCTTCTTGATTGAATGACTTCTGCACTATGTATCTCTTTTAAACAATCTGATCAGGAATTTTCTTTCTTGGCTACTCAAAGATTTTAGAACAATAGAGGGTAAGTCGAAACCTGTATTTTGATTGAAACTATATAATTGAGGAGATTAAAGTTGTCATTAATACAAGATAAATAGTAACATTTTTCTCTTAAGAGAATTACCGTAAAGTGCTCCATTTAAAATTCAACCTGAATAATCAATTAATGTCATGTACCACAAATATATTCTTCGAAGCAGTGAAATTCGATTTAAAAGTTATATTCTCAAACTTTTCTGATGCTGAGTATTCTAGAATGGCATTATGACAATATGAAACTCTAGATAAAAGAAATTTCGTTATCTTGGAGTAGAAAATGATTTGAGAAACAAACTTTTATGTGTATTAAGAAACGGGCTGTTTTCTCAGAAAATTCACAATATTGTGTTAAATATAGTAGTTATGTAATTGTATTCCTTTATTTAGTCTCACATCGGTTAGGATTCTAGAACTTTTGTTCTTGCTTTTGTAATTAAGCACTTCACTGCAATAAATAAAATAATCTCTTTTTCTCCAAAAGCTCAATTCTTAATAATTTGATTTTTCTTAAAAGCTTATTTTAGGACTAATCTAAGAAAGCTTGTCCATTAGGTGCTGTTATGCATTATACTGAAAGAATGAACAGAAAGTTCTTTATCAAAAGCATATCATCTTTTAAATAAACTAATAATTTCATATTTTCTTTGAAAATTTATTATTAGAAGGTTATTTATGGAGCTCTTGAAAAGGTGGTTGTTATATTTTCTAATATATAATATCAGAGCACTTACATTTAAGTCACACTTGATCATTGATTCTACCACAACAGTCACTAATTCACCCACTTAGATATTCAAATATTACAACTTTTGAATATATTTGTCAAATATTTGAATGCATATGTATCTCTGCCTATGAGAAGTTTTAGCCGTTACACTCTAATATCATGTTTTCTTCATATTTTCACCTTTGTAGAATATGGACTAATGTATTCTCTGTGAAAGTCTAACCTGAGAAATATTGATTTCCTTCATTTTATACGAAAACTTTGAAACCTTTGTAACAATTTTGTAACAGCATCTGATACAATTAATGTAATTTTATGAATTTAGATAATGCACTCCCTCTGTATTAATTGAGATAGCACGAAAAAGACGGGAGTAATTGAAAACAAAACTAAATGTTACTAAGCTTTCACCATTCTCATGTCAAATATTCATCTTGATTAGCTGCTTACAGAGCTCATTCCACTAAAAAGATTAAAAAGATGAAAAAAAAAAAAAATTCAAAGAAAAAACAGTAAACAAAAAGGTTCTTTCTCTCCCTGGCATCCTCAAGTCACTTCAGCCTCTATTGATCTTCTTTTAGAACTTACCAACTTCTAGCCATCTAGACCTTTGTAGCTTCAATATCTGAGACAGTAACTGCTAAAACTTCATCCTTAGCTTTTGCTTTCTCTACATCAACCTCATTGAATTCACTAATCTCCATAGCTTCTCTCTCTTTTATCTCCTTGTTCTCCTTGTACTTCCCCCATAAAACTGAGTAAAGGCCTGCAACAATCAATATTGCTCCAAGAATACTGCACATAGGAAAAGAATTAAGTGAGACATGCACAAAATAACATGACATATAAATATCGGTGTACATTCGTTTGAGAATTCGGGATATGGGTCATAGTAATAAGTCCATACCCTCCAAGATAAATATTTTCGGCAAGGATAAAGGAGCCCATGATTGCTACTATGATCATCATCAGTGGACTAAAAGCCGAGGCAAAAACTGGCCCTCTCTCTTGTATCACTAGCCCTTGTACATAATATGCAAGGCTTGATGTCACAATCCCCTGAAACAAAAAAACATTCCATGAAAGCCTTAGTCTCTGGGGAAAAAAAAATTCTAGAGTAATTTTAGTGTGAAGAGTGAATACTGACAGCATAAGCAGCAGCAAATAGGTTCATATCAAAGCCAACAACCCAAGCAGAGGGCTTGTGCTCCATCACCAAAGTCACAGCAATTGCTTGCAGTGTTCCCACAAAGCATATAAGTGTTGTTAAAGAGAGCTGAGCAGAATATTGCTTCAATGTCACTGCCTGAAGTTAAACCAAAGTCGTAAGTCCTCATTTGAACTTAATTATCTCTATAGCATAATTCATTAAATCACTGTCTTACTTGAAGAACAAATAGAGAGGCCCAAGCAAGAGTAGCTAACACGATGAACACAGAACCGATGAACCACTCTTTATCACTAGGCTCAACACTAACATGTGAATCGGTTTGATGAATATTAATGTGTCGAGTCCAGACCATCTCAATTATCGGTCCTTTGTAGAGAGTCATCAACATAGCTCCGGCCACTGTCACCACGGTCCCTATCACCTTGGCTTGGTACCTCACTTTCTTTATATCTACCTTCTCCATTCTATTAACATGAAAATTATATACTTGTCAATTATCAGTTTATTTGATATGCAAATCTGTGTCAATGAGATGAAAAGTGTGATATATAGCTTACCTGCAAATTACTGCCATGACAAAGGTCATGGCGGGAAGGATGTTGCTCATTGCGCAAGCAAAGGTTGGCGAAGTGTATTTCAAGCCCATGTAGTAGAAGTTTTGGTCTATAACCGGTCTACAATGCAAAATTTCATATTTTAGTCTTTGATATTTGTGACATACTATGTGATATTCGGAAAAATGTATTGTGTATTCACCCGAGGAGAGCCAGAACAAAGATTTGCATGAAGATGGTAAATGTCATCTTAGGCCTCACTTTCCTGTAACACCACCAAAAGTATAAGTTCAATGAAAAGTTAATGCAAAAATTATTATATGAGGTATGTACCTCTCAAGGATGAGGGCAAAGGGGGCGATGGAGAGGGTAGCGAAGGCATGGCGATAAACGACGAGGACATAGTGACTCATTCCATGGTTTAGGGATACTTTGGTAATTATGTTCATACCAGCGTATCCGAACTGAAGAGAGATCATGGCTATGTAAGGCTTGCATCTCCTTAGGAGATCTTGGCAATATCCTTTGCCCTCCATTGGGAACACAGTTTGAAGTAATAGATGAGAGAAGAACACTGCTATAAATGCAATGTGCAAATGTGTTCTCCCTAAAGAGAGAGTAAGAACTCTAGTCTATTTATAAGGAAACGAGAGGGGGTCTCTCATTACCCTTATCCAAAAGCTTAATTATGAGGTCATTACTGGAAAATATGTTGAAATGTGAATCTGAATGAATATACTAGAGAGTGGGTGGGGCCGGTGACGTGGCGGCAACCGGTTGGTCGGTGGGTCCTCTCTAAATGAATTATAAGGAGAGTGTGTTAGTGGGAAGAGAATTGAGAGGCACTGAGAGCAAATGGCATAGTGCATGCTGATGATGTTGTGTTGTTTGAGTTAGTTTTTGATGTTTCTTTTATGTTGAACCAAGTTTGAACCTCTACTGGTTCTTTGCTCTGTTTCTTGTGTGATTTACAAGGGCTAGTTGCGGGTAGACCCCTGTATTATCACCCATTGAATATAGACCCCCTGCGTGAATTTTTTTTTTTTACTCCTTTGCCCTCAGGGAAAAGAGAAAATTATTTTTTTTTTGACAAATAGACCTCTTGAGGGTAGAAGGGCAAAAACAAATTCACTTTTGGGGTCTATACACAGTTTGGCAACAGTACAGGGGATCTATCTGCCATTAACGCTTGTCGATAAGTAATGTGTATGCACATTTCAGGTTCGAAAGGATACAATATAGTAAAAGAAAATATTTGATATGTTAGAAATACTGAACCAAGTACACTGGATTCTTGATAATATGACATCAAGGAAGTCACATGTTGTTATGACAAACCCCAGGATAAACTAATATCAATCTTACGAAAACACGAAATATATTGAGAACACATGAATACAAAGATATACGTGGTTCGGCTTGTAGCCTACGTCCACGGGCGAAGGATGAGAATAGCTTTGCTAAATTGTGAGGAATACAAAGTGGAGTCTCTCAATCACTCAATCTCAAATCATACCCCTGAAAACACTGAATCTCTCTAACAATCACTAATACCTAGAGAGCTAACCAAATAGAGAGCCAAATCAAGAACCTCTTGAATCTGCTTTAGCTTGCAGAGCCCATCTCAATGCTTACTGCTGCCGTCGGATGGATTAATTATCTGCAGCCGTAATAAAGAACCAGCTGTTCTTTTCCTTAATGCTGCGACCCTAGGTTGGGTAAATTCTCATCAAAGATATTCTGTCATATTTATAGAGACTAAGGATAAGAGTTGTTGCTATCCACAGATTCTACAAGATAATAATTTTAATCTCAACTGAATAAACAAACTCTTTTGTCTTTATCTTAATACTAGACATAGCTAATAGAAACTCTAATTAGATTGCTTATCCTATTCAAGTATTAGTATTTGAATCACCCATAACACATGCTGATCAAATAAAGCAGACCATTAATCATCTCATAAAATCAATTTCATAAATTTAATGCTTTTGTGAACCCACAAGTGGGTATAATTCCACATGACTACCTATCTGATACCATTTTAGTTTCTGATAAGATATCAGAACAATGACTACGTCATGAAAGTGACTGCTTAATGTCATTCTATCACAGGCAAATAACACAGAAACTACTCCAAAATATTAGCCTTTTTCTTCTTCAGAAAACTATTATAAGCTTTACTGTAAAAATAAATTAAAATTTTCAGAAGAATTATCAAACTATCATGTTCTTTCCAAGACTAAACCATTTAGAGTAGCATGATCCATCAATCTCATGTTTATACTCATATTATGACCCTTCACTATTTCTCCAGAAAATTTTCATAAACATTGTGTACTCCAAAAACTACCATGAACTTTCAGTATGCAGTTACTTTTGTTTCGCGATAAACCTGTTAAAAATTAAACCCTGACCACTTATTATACTTCCCTTACCCTTCTCCAAAATTTTCACAAAACTAAAACTAGCACAAACTTTAAGTTTCAAGGTCAGAATTTGGAATAGACAAATTTTCTGGCACTTTTATGACAGAACAATGAAATATCATATGTTTAACAGTTTAATTTGTGAAGTACACCAATATCCTACTATACAACTCTTATATATACCTCTTGCCAGTTTAAAGAAAGCCAGAATATATATATATATATATATATATATATATATATATATATATATATATATATATATATATATATATATATATAGGGGCGGATCATATGAGAACCCGTAACAAATATGAGAACTAAGAACTAACACTCTACCCTTAGATCTTTAAACAATTAACGGTTCTGATTAAACCGTATTAAATTCAAAAACTGAATTAAAGGGCTTGCTCGTCATTTTGGTCAGAAAAGAATCGGTTACAATATAGGTAGTTTTATATTTCCTAAATAATCGTGATTTCTTCATCACGTTTAAAAAATCTTTTTTCCTATCTCGGCGTTTTCTTCTCGAAGTCAAACTGACGCAGGACAGGACAAAGGAAAACATTAATGCCAAATGAAAACAAGCAATCACACGGATGATGACCTAAGAAACAACTACGTGCGTGCAACTAATCCTGTATGCAAAATCTGACAAGATATGGATGCAATCCAATTATACGCATGCGATGAACATTCAAACAAGATTCGCATATAGAGAACAATGATCAACGATACTCATAACTTGACTACAAACTCTATAACGTTACAAGAGCAAGGTTGGATGTACGATTATGATTAGAGATCACCTGAAGGTGTAAGGAACTCACACCAAATCGTACGAGATCCAAATCAACACTGAACCGAGAGATCCGTTGCAAACCCGATGAACTAATCCACGCGATTGAAAGATCAACTAGCCCTCAACAACTTGGATTTGAGTTTACCACGCACCCACAAACACACAGACAATTAGTTCACAAGCAATCAACTTAGATCTGAACAAAAATTAAACTTGATAATGTCTAGGATTGAGAGCTCACGAAGATCTTGTTCATGTGAGCGATGCCGTGATGAAACGGTGGCGATGAACGATAGCGGTTGGCTCGGTGATGAACAAAGAACAAAGACCGCAAATAACGGTCGTGATGAACAGCTACAATCAGCGATGAACAATTGCGGCGGTGATGAGCGGTGTGTGTGAACAAGGATGGAGGTGGCGGTGATCAGAAGCGTGAACGATGATGGGAGTTAGGGTTTGGTAGAGGGTTGGATGTGAGTGGAGAGTCCGATGAAGGGTTGAGATATGATTAGAGCAAATAAAAGAAAGTGGGCTTCACACGGGCTTCACACCCTTGAGCAATTCACATGCGCTTTTTAAAACTCGATTTCAATTCCAAAATAGTCGCCTCTTCCCAAAGGCTTACATCCTTATTTAAAGAAAACAAAGGCAACAACTAAGGAAAAAAAAATAAAAATCCTCATAAAAAAGGAAACTAAAAATCCTAACAATCAAATCAAATCCATAAAATCCTCATGACAATCTAATATGATCTCAAATCATCAACTCAATCTCTGAAGATCTCAAAGTATCAAACTCAATCTTTTCTTTCTCACATACACCTTCCAAGGATTCCCATCAACTCTCCCCGGCTTCGAAACATTCGCCTCTGGTGAATGGTGGCGATGATAAGCATCTAGTACATCTGGGTTGAGCTGCTCAATCTCCTCACCAGAGCCAAGTGCGATCAATCAGTCGCCCACGCCAACGGACTAGATATCTCTGAAAACCGCCCTTTGCTATCAAAACAATCTCGTCCTGCAAAATATCCTCGATCTCCTCTGATGGGCGTCTTCTTGGCTGCAAAGGTGGTGGAGCTGGAACTTGCGGTGGTGCTGCAGAATCTAAGGGTGTCAGCTCTGGGATTGCTGTCGGATAGTCTACAGGCGCATGATAAGGAGTCAAATCCTCGACATTGAAAATTAGGCTGATGCCAAAATCTCGCGGAATGTCCAACTCGTAAGCATTGGAACCAATCTTCCTCAGAACTCGAAACGGACCTCTACGTCGGGCATGAAGTTTCCCCACAGCTCCCCTAGGGAACCTCTCAGGTCGAACCCTAAGCATGACCATATCTCCAACCGAAAACTCCTGCAATCGTCTATGAGAATCTGCACCAAACTTATAATTATCATTGTTTATTGCTATCTGTCTGCGAATCTCATTGTGCAAATCATGCAAATGTTGTGCAAAGGACTCGGCTGAAAGCACTGGGTCTAGTTCCTAATGGCACTGGTAGTAGGTCTATAGGTTTCCTAGGTCGACAACCCGTAACAATCTCGAATGGACTCAACCCAGTAGACCTATTCACCGAACTATTATATGCAAACTCTGCCATAGGCAACACCAAATCCCACCCAGATACATGGTCTCCAACTAAACATCGTAACAAATCTCCTAGACTACGGTTCACCACCTCAGTCTGACCATCAGTCTGTGGATGGTAAGCCGTCGAAAACTGTAATGAAGTATTAAGTTTCTTCCAGAGTGTCCTCCAGAAGTGACTAGTGAACCTCACATCTCTATCTGAAATAATAGTCTTAGGAAGACCGTGTAGACGAACTACCTCTTTAAGAAAGAGGTGTGCAACATGGGAAGCATCTGTAGTTTTGTTGCAGGGAATGAAATGTGCCATCTTCGAAAAGCGATCCACTACAACCAATATCGAATCATGCTTCCTAAATGTACGAGGGAGACCTAGGACAAAGTCCATGCTAACATCCTGCCATGGAGCAAAAGGTATAGGTAAAGGAGTGTATAAACCTGTGTTCTGCTTCCTACCCTTAGCAACCTGACATACCCGACAATGTGACACAACCCTCGCAACATCTCGCTTAACACTTGGCCAGTAAAATCTATCCTCAACTAATATCGCCGTCTTATCTCGGCCAAAGTGTCCAGCAGCGCCTCCCGCATGCATTTCCCAAATCAGATGATCATGAAGAGAGGTGTTAGGGATGCATAAGCGGCTGCCCCTAAAAAGAAAACCATCGATAATGGTGAAACCTACTACAATAATAGGAGGACCTTGTGTCAAAGAGGCATAGATCTCACCAAAGTGCCGATAAGTAGGGTAGTCCTGAATGACTCGATCAAATCCTATCACTTGTGCACTCATAGACTGCAAAGTGGTGACCTTTCTACTCAAAGCGTCAGCGGGTTTGTTCTCAACACCTGCACAATGTTTGAGAATAAAAGTATACTCCTGTATGAACTCAACCCACTTGACATGTTGGTGCCCTAACTTCTTTTGAGAATTCAAATATCGTAGGGCCTGATGGTCGGAGTATAAAATAAACTCTACTGGAAGTAAATAGTGACGCTAGTATCGCAAACTCTGCACTACGGCATAAAACTCTCGGTCATAGTTTGAATAGCGTTGTCGAGCTTCATTCAGCTTCTCGCTAAAGAAAACGATAGGATGTCCCTCTTGACTCAACACGCCACCAATACCTACTCCCGAGGCGCCACAAGCTACCTCAAAGACCTTAGAGAAACCAGGGAGGCGAAAGACTGGGGCAGTAGTCAACTTCTCCTTAATCTCCTCAAAAGCCCTAGCAGCAGATTTAGTCCACTCAAACTCCCCTTTCTTAAGACAACTCGTGATGGGAGCCATAATGGTACTAAACCCCTTAACAAACCTCCTATAAAAAGTGGTCAACCCATGGAAACTCCTGGCCTCATGAATGGTAGTAGGAGTAGGCCATTCCCTGATGGCCTTGACCTTATCGGGGTCTGCTACTACACCGTCAACAGTGACGACGAACCCTAAGAAGTGTACAGATGATGACATGAAAGCACACTTCTTCAAATTGATATAAAATTTCTCCTTTCGAAGAGTCTCTAAAACCTGTGTTAAGTGAAGAAGATGTTCTTCTTGGGTTTGACTAAAGATCAAGATATCGTCAAAGTAGACGATCACAAACTAGCCTAAGAAAGGACGCAAAATCTGAGTCATAACCCTCATAAAAGTGCTAGGAGCATTTGATAGACCAAAGGGCATGACTAACCACTCATATAGGCCGTCCTTAATCTTAAAGGCGTTTCCATTAAATGCAGCCGGCGGATCGATCGATGGTACCCACTACGAAGATCTACTTTCGAGAAGATACGAGACCCCACCATCATGTCTAAAAGATCATCAAGTCTAGGAATAGGAAACTTATACTTAACCGTGATTTTGTTGATGGCTCTACTATCCACGCACATCCTCCAGCTGCCATCTTTCTTGGGAGTGAGCAATGCGGGAACGGCACAAGGACTCAAACTCTCTCTAATAAAGCCCTTCCGCAATAGCTCATCTACCTAGCGTCTAAGCTCAGTGTGCTCTGTGGGGTTCATCCTGTAGTGTGGTAAGTTGGGTAGAGTAGACCCCGGCACAAGATCTATGACATGCTGAATGTCTCTAAGGGGAGGAAGTTCATTAGGCACCTCATCAGGCATGATATCACTAAAATCAGTAAGGATCTGATGAACCTCAGGAGGGATATCTAAAGATGGACTAGCAGAAGCAGAACTAGCGGCGACGATCATATAGACAATCCCTTCCTCCTTGCTCTCCTTAAGAAACTGGCTCTTGCCTAAGAGATGGACAGGCTTCTTACCAGCCTTGGTAGTGACCGATCCATTCTTATGATTTGAGGGAGCTTTGGGTTTGGAGGGAGTTAACACAATCTTCTTGTCATTAAACTTGAATGTGTATGTGTTTGACCTTCCAAAACTAGTCATATCTAAATCGTACAACCATGGCCTACCTAGTAAGACATGTGCGGCGTCCATGGGTAAAACGTCACACCAAATACGATCTTGGTAGCTTGAAAGCTGGATAGGCACTAGACAATGTTGGGTGACAGGATGTGCAGTCTTGTCAACCCAAGTGATATTGTATGGCTGTGGATGAGGTTCAGCTTTTAGGTTCATCCTCTCTACAGCTGACTTGGCAATAATGTTCACACAACTACCTCCATCAATCATCAATTTGTAAAGCTTATCGTCATGCTTGAAGTAGGTGTGGAAAATATTAGTTCTACGCCAATCTTCCTCATCCCTAGGTGAGGTTAGTAAGAACCTAACGACATGCAAGTGGGCTGTAGCATCTGCTAACGCATCCTCGGCGTCGCTGGCACTACTATCAGGAGCATAAATCTCCTCGGCATCCCCGGAGTTATCACCATCATCCTCCTGATCCTCGTAGGATCCATTGATAAATAAACTCTTATTGGGGCATTGGTAAGCAAAGTGTCCAAACCCCTGACAATTATAACATTTAGGTCCTTTGGGTCCTTGCTTAGACGACTCACCAGTGACAAATTTACCCTTCTGATCCTGAGTGGCAATATTATTGGATTTGGTATTTTTATCGAATTGTCGCTTAGGTTGGTCCTCTACTGGAGATGTGAATTTTCTGTAGGTGGGTGCCTTAAAAAAGCGCTCCATTTCTAGAGCGAAATGATATGCCTCATCTACAGAAGTCACCAAATGTGGGGCCATCTCGTGCTGGATATCAGGTCTCAATCCAGTACGAAATCGAGAGAGGGAAAACCGAGGTTCCTCCTGGACATTGCAACGGTAAACTAAGTCGTCGAACTTGTCCATGTACTCCTTCACAGACAAGTTTCCCTGACGCAATGTGGACAGCTGATCCATCAACCTATCTAGGTATGAGGGTAGGAGATACTTCTCTTTGAGCTTTTCTTTCATCTCATCCCACGTCTCAATTGGATCCTGATGTGTCTTAGCTAGATGTCTCTCGACTGAAGTCCAATACACTTTGGCTGACCCGACCAACTTCATCCTAGCAAATCGAATCCTACGACTCTCGGACATGTCGTACCAATCAAAGTAAGTATCCATCTCTGCTAGCCAATCACTAAACTCTTTGGGTTCATGCCTACCATCAAAGGATGGGGCCTCTATCTTCACTTTCCTAGTGATATCGTCTTCCCTAGGTCTAAAATGGGTGTCGTCAAGGTCAAGATGCTCGTCATATCCCCTCTGTGGCCTAGCACGTGCGTCGTGTCCCCTAATGTGTTGGGCTCTACCCCCATGATCATCCCTAGCAAGTCTTCTATTATTTCTATCCTGAAAGTCCTCTTGACACCCCTGAATTTGTCTGTCTAACTGGTCTAATCGTGCAGTGAGCTGTTCGTGCCTAGTGTCTTGTTGTTGCATGAACGTGCGAAGAGCCTCAGTGAGTTCGGTGATCTGTGCTTGTGTGTCATTTTGTGAATCCGTCATTGTGTTTCTAAAGGTCCTACCACTGCGTAACATGAACAAATCTAGCCTAATCTCTGATACCAAATTTGACGCAGGACAGGACAAAGGAAAACACTAATGCCAAATGAAAACAAGCAATCACATGGATGATGACCTAAGAAACAACTACGTGCGTGCAACTAATTCTGTATACAAAATCTGACAAGATATGGATGCAATCCAATTATACGCATGCGATGAACATTCAAACAAGATTCGCATATAGAGAACAATGATCAACGATACTCATAACTTGACTACAAACTCTATAATGTTACAAGAGCAAGGTTGGATGTACGATTATGATTAGAGATCACCTGAAGGTGTAAGGAACTCACACCAAATCGTACGAGATCCAAATCAACACTGAACCGAGAGATCCGTTGCAAACCCGATGAACTAATCCACGCGATTGAAAGATCAACTAGCCCTCAACAACTTGGATTTGAGTTTACCACGCACCTACAAACACACAGACAATTAGTCCACAAGCAATCAACTTAGATCTGAACAAAAATTAAACTTGATAATCTCTAGGATTGAGAGCTCGAAGATCTGTTCCGTGAGCGGTAACCGATGGTGATGCCGTGATGAGCGGTGTGATGACGAACGTGCGGTTGGCTCGGTGATGAGCGAGAACATGCGGTCAGCGGTCGTGATGAACGATTACAATCAGCGATGAACAATTGCGGCGGTGATGAGCGGTGTGTGTGAACAAGGATGGAGGTGGCGATGCTGTGGCGCGTGAACGATGATGGGAGTTAGGGTTTGGTAGAGGGTTGGATGTGAGTGGAGAGTCTGATGAAGGGTTGAGATATGATTAGAGCAAATAAAAGAAAGTGGGCTTCACACCCGGGCTTCACACCCTTGAGCAATTCACATGCAGTTTTTTTAAAACTCAGATTTCAATTCCAAAATAGTCTGCCTCTTCCCAAAGGCTTACATCCTTATTTAAAGAAAACAAAGGCAACAACTAAGGAAAAAAAAAATCCTCATAAAAAAGGAAACTAAAAATCCTAACAATCAAATCAAATCCATAAAATCCTCATGACAATCCAATATGATCTCAAATCATCAACTCAATCTCTGAAGATCTCAAAGTATCAAACTCAATCTTTTCTTTCTCACATACACCTTCTAAGGATTCGCATCACAAACCCTCCGTGCTCCTGTTCCATTTCTTCTTCTTCTTCATTATTTTATATATTTTTTGGTTTTCATGGTGGCGTCTCCCACATGCTTCCGTTTCTTCTTCTTCTTCATTATTTTATATATTTTTTGGTTTTCATGGTGGCGTCTCCCACATGCTTCCGTTTCTTCTTCTTCTTTATTATTTCATATATTTTTTAATTTTCATGGTGGAGTCTCCCACATGCTTCCGTTTCTTCTTCTTCTTTATTATTTCATATATTTTTTATTTTTCATGATGGCGTTTCCCACATGCTCTCCGCTCTTTTCCTTTTTTTTGCCTGTAGGCGGCTCTCCCTTCCCCTCTTCTTTTCCTTTTTTTTGCTTTCTCTTTTTTTTTGTGTGTTGCTGATTCTGTATTTATAAGTTATAAAATCATCTCATTATTATTACAGAATCTCCTAGTTTTCAAAACAGAATCTCCTTTATCAACGTATAGAATCGCATATTATAACTTACAGAATCACGTAATCATTGTTCTGAGAATCACCTAGTATAAAAATAGAATCTCCTTTATTAACTACGAATCACATATTAAAACTTACGAATCATGTATTTATTGTTACGTAATCTCTAAGTTTACAAAGCGAGAATCTCCTTTATCAACTTAAAGAATCGCATATTATAACTACGAGAATCACGTAATCATTGTTCTGAGAATCACCTAGTATAAAAAGCGAGAATCTCCTTTATCAACTTACGAATCACATAGTGAAACGATATTGAAACTTACGGATCATGTATTTATTGTTCTGAGAATCACCTAGTATAAAAATAGAATCTCCTTTATCAACTTACGTAATCGCATATTAAAACTTACAAAATCATGTATTTATTGTTACGTAATCTCTAAGTTTACAAAGCGAGAATATACTCTATCAGCGTATAGAATGCATATTATAACTTACGTAATCACGTAATCATTGTTACAAAATCATCTTGTTTAAAAATAAAATCTCCTTTATCAACTTAAAGAATGCATATTATAACTTACGTAATCACGTAATCATTGTTACAAAATCATCTTGTTTAAAAATAAAATCTCCTTTATCAACTTACGTAATCATGTATTTATTGTTACGAATCTCTAAGTTTACAAAACGAATCTCCTTTATCAACTTACGTAATTATGTAATATACAATAAAATCTAGGGATTACGTAACAATATGCGATTACGTAAGTTGATAAAGAAAATTCTATTTTGTAAACTTAGAAATTCTCAGAACAATAAATACATGATTCTAAGTTTCAATATGCATTCGTAGTCGATAAAGGAGATTCGCTTTTTATACTAGGTGATTCTCAGAACAATGATTACATGATTCGTAGTTATAATATGCATTCTCAGAACTGTAATTATATTTTTTAATAATGTATTTTAGACAAAGTTTGTGGGGTGCATGTAATCATGATATATCTTAGTTTCTCTCTCCTCCTTAAATATCTCAAATCAAAACTAACTTATCTTCTTATCTTTCTTAATCTTATCTTTTCAATTAATTATGTAAATCTGCTCTAATTGATTGTCGGTTCCCGTGATTATAGATTTATCAATTTTTCCATTATCTCTCTGCTTTTTACCCTTTTACCCTTATTTCAGTTTCTAATGTCTATTTAATTACAATTCTATCACCTTAATTTTGGAGAATCTCACCTTTGATTTTGTATGATGGATGGTTGATATTGGGTTCTTAGTTCTCACATTTATTTGGGTTCTCATTGGAACATATATATATATATATATATATATATATATATATATATATATATATATATATATATATATATATATATATATATATATATATATATATATATATATATATATATATATATATATATATATATATATATATATATATATATATATATATATTTCACCAACTGAAAACATAAATATTTTCTTCACATCCATTTCCAAACAAATTACATCCAGCCCCAAAATGCCTGACTTATTTTGAGATGCATGACAACAAGAACACGTAAAAGCACATGCTAAGCTGCGGTGCACTTCTATATTATAAATAAAAATAGAAGTCTCGAGCAAAATCAATATTATAACAAGTTCACTCTAATGAGTCAAAAGACTCTTATTACATAAGCATAGTAGCATGACTAGTATAACTATAACTTTCAAAGATCAAATACTCTAAATGATCATTCTCATGTTCCAAAGCTCCGGGTACGGATAAAGCTATCTAATTTTCATCTGAAAAAGATTAAAAATAATAGGGTGAGTTTACACTCAATGAATAGATAACTTC
Source organism: Asparagus setaceus (assembly GCA_012295165.1). NCBI lineage: Eukaryota > Viridiplantae > Streptophyta > Magnoliopsida > Asparagales > Asparagaceae > Asparagus > Asparagus setaceus. The sequence continues at coordinate 8,158,179 of CM022707.1, forward strand.
TCATTAGCGGATCAAACAAGTTTAACAATTATTACTACAAAATTTTCAAATAAACCACTGTCAACTAAAAGAATGATCAGAGAGCGTATTAGATATTGAAATAGAAAATTTTCTAACATATATAGGATGCAGTAGCAGCATTATATAAAGAGCGTTTAAACACAAATAATGAAAAGAAATACTAATTACATTTATATTGAAATTGTCCATATAAATCACATTTAAAAATATCACCTCAAGTCATCACACTAAGGCTACGAAAATTATAGCCCAGTAGCATGGGAATGCGCATCGAATCATTATAGGTCAAAGCAGGGACGGAATGTACCTAGCACTATCATAGGTTGCCCGAAGGCCACTTCACTTTTGCGAAAAAGGCTACTTTAACACTGGTTGGTACATTCAATACCATATAGTAGGCTTAAACAAATCACTTCACTCCATAGTGGACTTCTGAAGATTTTTAATATTTAAAAACACATTCTTGTCATTTCAAATATCACTTGCGATATTCACTTGTACGAAAAGCAATATAATATGCTTTAACGCTTTTGTAGACTTTCTCATATAGTTTTCATGAAATTAGAATATTCATGAATCTATACTAATTAAATTATTTTTATCAAATAAAATGTCATATGAACAGTAACTCATCAAATAAAACAGCATATGATAAAAAATGTCGTGTGAACAGTAACTCAGCTCATCAAATAAAGTGTATGAACAGTAACTCATCAAATAAAGCGTTATACAAGCGATTTTCGTTAAATAAAAATGTCATGTGAACAAGAACTCTAAGATATATTTTAATAGTTTGCATATTAGATAATATTTATCTTGTTAGAGTTAAACAATATTAAATTCTTTATTAATTTTTACGTGATTGAAGCGAAATAACATGTCCGATCCAACTGTTTATCTTTCTTGAGAAAAACTATTATATATGATACACAATTTTTATAGTAAAATATTTTTAAAAAAATAACTAATGATAAGAAATCTACTCACCTCAAGAGATTTGACAACATTTGGAAAACCGTATTGAACTATCTTACTCCTCACTTGAACCTATAAACATAAAATATGTATAAATACTAAAGATTCTAAGTATAAATTGTTCGGGTATAATACTAAGGTTTCGGTTTCAAGGGCTTTTCTAAAACTTATTTTTATTCTTTATTCTAGAGGATCTCATTGTAAACTTTATTTAACTAAGGGGTCAAAGGAAAAGTTTTATTAAATAGGTTTCATGTAGAAACATCTCTTCATAGGTTTTGGACCTAAAACTCATTTCCATATTTCTGAGGGTCTAATGATAATTCTCCTTTTCTTCTTCCTCTTGGCTGCTTTTGTTTTTGTAATAGAACCCAAAAGAGATTCAATGGGTTTGGTGACTGCAGGGTCTAATGACAATTTAATCTTGAATTTGCTTTGTTCATTTTTTACTTTTACTCTAAATTTCACACACTATTTAGTTAAGAAACACATTTTTCTTAAGCTTGAGGGTAATCTCAAAACTCAAATTTGATTTTTCTTCTTAAATGTGGGAGTTGACAAATTTAATCATTTCTATGTCCCTTGGCATCTCTTTAGAGATGAAAGGAGGCAAGATGTGGTTGTCTAATCATCTTTATGGTTGTGCCAGAATCTTCTCAAAGTGTAATAATGATGACGTTTCCACAAGAACTAAGGAAAAGAGGGGCAGACACTGAAATGAAATGTCATGCCCTGTGTCGGGCACATATCAGAATGAGTGTGGGGTTTTCAGGTTGTAGCTGAGATTGAGGAGCATACAAAAGGCTCTCACTAAGAGTTTGTGGTGCTGAGAAAGGCGAAATATCATGATCAGGATATAAATACACCCATGTTTTTGGTACTTGGATAGCTCAGGTAAAGAAATCAAATCACACGAACATCGTCGAGAAAATAGCCACAGTGCGCAGCGGTTTGGTTGTCCAATCATCAAATAAACATTTTCTTCGTGATGATTTGTGCCCTTTTTGTTATAAATAATGATAGGGGGCCTTCACTTATGTCAATAGCACATCTCTACATAGTCTGATAAGGCCGCATAAATTATTTTTTGTAATTTCGTAGGTCCCAATCTGTAGAGAAGTCGTCGGTGATGGTGTGGTTGAAAGTGTCTTCTATTACTCCTCTTTTGTTATTTTTTGACTTCGAACATGAATCCTAAGTTCACCAACCCTATCTCCTATTCCACCTACCCCTATTCCTATTACAGGCGTTGGTAGAATTCATTACAGTCGCTTCATTCGGCTCATTCTTGAGCTCGCCAACAGGCCCGATGGAGACGGTGTCAGCCGCTCGATGGCGGGCCACGGATCGTCTTTGGTGGCCTCTAGTAACAAGCGGGCCCCAGCTTTCGGCGTGAGCCCGGTGACGGTGGGCTTTAAATGGCGGTGACCCGCAACGACGGATTGGCTGCATACCCTAAAAGATATTATCAATTAGGGTAAATTACACTCTATTACAAGTTGACGTATCTTCTCTATTTTTATTTGCTTAAAGTTTGTTACAATTTATTCCTATATTTTTAAAATAGTAGAACAATTAGTTACCGCCCGTGGAGTAGGACTTGCTTCGAACCATGTAAAATATCTGTGTTTGTGATGTTTCTCTATGTCATTCTATACAAATATACAAGTTTACTTAATAAAATTATTTTTTATTTCTATAATGGTTGCATTGTTAGTTAATTACATATAATTTTTAAGTGTTAAATAATGCTTAAAAACTATTTTAAAAACTAAAAACCATTTACAAAAGCCAAAATAATAAAAAATAAAACATGGTGGGTCGAACGGGCCGGCATGTGTCATGGCCCTCTTCGCTTAATCTTGTCCCGCGAGCGGGCTGGGCTGAGGTCTAAACCCGCGAACAAGCGATACAACACGACACACTTGTCTCATTGCCCGTCGTGGGATCTCCTTTGCCATCGAGCTCGCTTGAGCAGTCGTATTGAGCGGCTAGTCCGTTGCTACCTAATTACACCAACCATTAGCAGGGCTATAAATAAAGGAGTGGTGAAGGGTTAAATGCATCAGACAGAGAGAGGAATTAGAGAAGTAAGAAAGAGTTGGAGAGGAAAAGAAAATGAGAGAAAAAATAAAAGAGGCTTTTTTCTTTGAAGTTCTCCTCTTTGTGTGAGTTTGGGGAGATATTAGAGTGGTTTCCTATTGTAATATTCTCTTTTGTGATTAGTAAATTTCTCTGCTGTTCTCGCCCGTGGACGTAGATCATACTGACCGAACCACGGTAAATCCTTGTGTGCTGTTCTCTTTGTCTCCACTGTGTTTATTAGTGTTGTGTTATTATCCACTTTGTATAGACATCTTTTGTGTCTGTGAAGCCCCGCTGCAACACTTTTATCGTCAAAGTGACATTCTGTACATATTCTAAGTCAAGAAGAGACTCCATAATAGAAATGACTCATAATTTCGAACTTCAGAATGGAAGAAACAAATGCAGTCCTTATGCAACATGAAATGCTTGTTATGAAATCAAGGAAAAAGGTAAGAACTTATATGTAATATATAGTAAATACAAGTAATTTCTGACAGTTAAAAGATGGGGAGAAAAGAAAAAGAAATCAGTGTATTGTGTGAATAAGATAATGTTCATCACCAAACAGCACAAGATTAGTGTAAACAGATGCTGGCTTAATACATTAGTGTAATAATGCAAGTTTTGTTTCTGGTCTTATTCTACTAGATTAAGTGAACGCAAAGGTGAATACAATACCTTGAAGAGACAATATGGAAACAGATAGAGAGTACATGACACAGGCAGTGGATGCATAAGATAATTATCAAACCTTAATTGTATACAAGATATGCTCAATAAACGACAAACACTCAATTATAAAGATGTTAACATGTGACATGATCTGATGCACTTTAAGAGACTGCAATAATTTAAGAGAGTGCACCTCCTTAATCACAATGGCACTTCAAAGGATAGTGTTTTGGCTTTAGATATCTTTTTTCCCCTTTGCTGCCGACATCTTGAGGGGAATAAGAAACTTACTAGAAAAAGCCTCAAAGTGATTACATTGATTCTGCATTTCCTCTTTGCGCATATTTGTGTGATCAATGACCTTAACATCAATAAGAAGAATGATGGAAGTAGGTTGGCTTTTCTTTCTTGCCAAAGGATGACTCTTTAACTTGTGTATCTGTTTGTGATTCCTGTTATATTTTCCATAATAATGGTCTCATAATTGAATCCACCAAAAAATGTCTGAAGATTCAACTTGTGTTGGTCAAAGATTCATCCATTGAACCTAAGGGCTGGCTCTTTGTTTTATCAGGCAAAGTTCTTTTCTTTTGCTTTTCGTACTCTCTTGAGCACGCACTAATCACTTTACAGAAGAGATTACAGATATTGTAGGACACTTTCTTCAAAATCAAAGCTTACTAATGTGTCTCTAGATGTGCATTATGTATTTTACTTTGATTTGTTCTGTTTTGTGGAGGAACAAAAGATTTTTTTTTTTTCTGTATGATATTAGGCCTTGCATCACCTTTTATCTATACCACGAAAAATTGAGACCTGCAACACGATTCCACTTATTCCATTTATTACTACTTACTATATTCCTTTCAGTTAAATTAACAACTCATGAATTCTTTACCAAATCTTGTCATTGTGGCGATATTTACTTCAATCCTATCACTCTCTCTAATAGGTTCACTTATATTATATACATAAAACCTACCCGAATCATTAAGCTGATCGCCTTTAAACAGATCTTAATTTTTTCAATCTCCGAGAGTATATTGAATTTTTGGATACATCAAAAAGTGTATTAGCATATAATCATCGAGTATTGGATTATCCTATAGGTAGCCAAACTTATTCACTATCAAGATATCCATGCTTCACTACATCACCTGAAAATGAACCATAAATCAAAAGAACATAATGGCAATGACAATGCATGTTAGTTTCCACAACTGAGATATCCAGAAGCAGAATGAAAAGAAGCTTCTAACGAGAAATCTGTTGAATGAACTAAGGATGATGCATTTCATTTTTACAAGAATACACCTTGGCGAACATATATCGCAAGGAAAACTTTGAAAGTGCAATACTCGAAACTTGGGTTTTTGTATATATACTCCTTCAATCATCAATATTTGCAATTTCCCGAAGACGGCTTAGGGATACTTTCTACTGTTTTACCCTTTTGTCAAATAAGTCCAAATCTAATCCCAGAACCGTTTAGCAAAAGCTGGATCTGAGGCGGTAGACAGTGAAATGAAATGGGAGTCATGGGGCTTGATAAGAAACGTATGTTTCGGCTAGTGGGCAGAAATCACAGCCCGTGTCGAGCCCGTGTCAGAATGAGTCTGGGGCTTTCAGGTTTGTAGCTGAAATGGGACTGGGGAACACATAAAAGGCTACCACTTTAGAGTGTCTTGTGCTGAAAAAGGCGAAATATCATGATCGCAGTATAAAATACACCCATATTTGGGGTTGTTGGATATCACGGTTTGGCTACTCACTCATGTAAACAAATCAAATGACACAAACATCGCGAAGAAAATATCACACTGCGTTGGTTGTCTAATAGTCACAATGAACATTTTCTTCATGATGGTTTTGTGACCTGTTATCATCAGAATGAAATTCTAAGTCAAGAAGAGACTCCATCATATAAAATTTAAATGACTCATGCTTTGTATTATATGGGCAGTGCAGGCTCATAATTTCAACTTATGCAACATAAAATGCAACTAATTTCTTACAATTAAAAGGATGGGGAAACAAAGGGGAAAAAATTCAGTGTCTTGTGTGAATAAGATAATATTCACCATCAAACAGCACAAGATTAGTGTAACAAGGTGCTAGTTTAATACAGTAGTGTACTACTGCAAAGTGGTTTCTGTTCTTAATCTACTAGATTAGTGAGCAGAATAAGTGAATATAATACCTTAAAGAGAAACTATGGAATCAAATAAAGAATATATGATGGAAGCACAAGATAGTAGTCAAACATTAATCAATACAAGATCATTCACTAAGTAAACAACTAACCACTCAATTATATAGATGCGAACAAGCGACATGTTCTCATATACTTTGAGAGAGTGCACCTCTTTAATCACAACGGCACTCTGAGGATAGTGTTTTGGCTTTAGATCCTATTGGTTCTGCATTTCCTCGTTGTTCATATTTGTGTGATTGATGACCTTACATCAATTGGAAGAATGTTAGAACTAGATTATTTCTGATTCTTTTCATATTTTTCATAATAAAGGTCTCATAATTGAATCCACCAAAAAATGTCTGAAGATTCAACTTGCATTGGTCAAAGATTCATCAATTGAACCTAATGGCTGGCTCTTTGTTTTATCAGGCAAAGTACTTTTTTTTGCTTTCCTAATCTCTGAGCAAACACTAATCTCTTTACAAAAGAGATTATAATGTACCAGAACACTTTCTTCAAAAGCTAAAATTATTAATGTTGTGTCTCTAGATGTGCATTATGTATTTTACTTCGACTTTTATTGTTTCATGGAGGATAAGAAGAAATCAATTCTTTCACATGATATTAGGCCTTTCATCACCTTTTAGCTATAAGATGAACTATTGAAACTAAGGCAACAGCGACAAAGCCTTCCTCATACCTTTGAAATTGGCTACATGATTCCATTTATTCAATTCAGAACTATTTCTCCTTGGTTAGATTAACAACTAATGAGTCCTTTTAATTGCCGACATCTATGGTTATTTAGGCCTAACCTTTTAATTGCCGACATCTATGGTTATTTAGGCCTAACCTAGTCAGTGTTGCCATATTAACTATGAGCTAACACCACTCAGAACTAGTGCACTTATTATATGTAGAAAAACCTATTTGAATCATTAACCTGATCGCCTCTTAAAAATCTTAAATTTTCCAATCTCCAAGAATGTGTCGAAAATTTTTGGATACATCAATAAGTGTATTAGCATATAATCATCAAAAGGAATTCACAATCAAGTTATACAAGTTTCATTCACCCCAAAGTGAACCATAAATCAAAAGCATATAATGGTACTAATAGTATACGTTAAGTTCAACAACACAGATATCCAGCAGCAGAATAAGAAAATTGTTAGAAACAAGGCAAATCAAGAGAAATGTGCAATTTTATTTATTAGTATTGGGGTCTATATATACAAGAGGTAGTGGTCCCATTCTTCTACTATTGTCAATGTGGGACTAAACAAAACAACTCTCAACACTCCTCCTCAAGATGGGCGAAAGATATCTATTAAGCTCATCTTGTCACACCCTCTAGCTAGGTCTACTGAGCTAAGTACTTTAGTTAAGCAGTCTACAGCCTGATCCTTAGTTGGAACATGGCCTAACTCCAGTAGCCCACTGTTCAGCTTCTCTTTGATGAAGAACCTGTCAATCTCGATGTGCTTGGTTACGTCTCATCTTTGAGTACGTTAGAAATGCTAATAGCTGACTTGTTGTCGCACCACAACCTAATCTTGGCCCCTTGACCTAGCTTTAGCTCCACCAGCATGCTTTTCAGCCACATCAACTCCGTAACCCCCACGGCCATTGCTCTGTACTCTGCTTCAGCTGTTGATCTTGTCACCACATATTGCTTCTTACTTTTTCAGGAGACTAAGTTGCCTCCTACGAATATGCAGTACCCTGAGGTAGACCTTCTATCATCTCCGCAGCTAGCCCAATCTGAGTCACAGTAGCCCTCAATGTTCACATGACCACTCCTCCTAAATATCAGTCCTTTGCCAGGGGCACCCTTCACATACTTCAGGATCTGATATACTGCATCCATATGATCTTTTCTCGGATCATGCATGTAGCGGTTCACCACGCTCACGACAAATAAAATGTCTGGATGTGTGTGACTCAGGTAAATCAACCTACCAACCAGCCTCTGATATCTCTCATGATCAACTGGTTCTCCTGCCTCAGCAATCATCGATCGGTGTAGTAGCAGGTTTGCACCCCAACATTCCTGTCTCTGCAAGAAGATCCAGTGCATACTTTCTCTGGGAGAGAACAATCCCCTCCGCTCTATGAGCTATCTCTATTCCAAGAAAGTATCGAAGCTGATCCAGATCCTTCACTTCAAATTCTTTACTCAATCTCTTCTTGAGTTGGGAAATCTCTTTCTCACCATCCCCTGTGATGATCATGTCATCTACATACACTGCAAGCATAGTGATGTGGCCCCCACTTCTTCGAAAGAACACAGTATGGTCGGCATTGATCTGCTTGTATCTCATACCAACCATAGCCTTTTAGAACCTGTCGAACCATGCTCGGGGAGACCGCTTTAGCCCATACAGAGATTTCTTCAGCCTGCAGACTTTACCCATTGTCTGTCCTGTGCCAAATCCTGGTGGTATCTTCATATACACCTCCTCCACTAAATCCCCATGAAGAAACACATTCTTCACGTCTAGTTGGTGTAGTTTCCATCCACCATTTGCTGCCAGAGAGATCAGTGTCCGAACAGTGCTCATCTTCGCCGCTGGTGTAAAAGTCTTATCGTAGTCAATGTCGTATGCCTGGCTGTACCCTTTTGCCACCAGTAGTGCTGGTAGTGTTCAACCTATCCTTTTAGATTCTGCTTTACAGTAAACACCCATTTACATCCTACTATTTTTTTCCCTCCTTGCAGTTTCACCAACTCCTATGTGTGGTTCTTCTCAAGAGCCCTCAGCTCCTCGTGCATGGCTGCCTTCCATTTTGGTCATTCTTAGCAGTCTGCCAGTTATTAGGTATAATAACAGAATCTAATGATGCAATGAATGCTCCATGACCAGGGGATATATTAAAATAAAAAATAAATTTCCAACCATATCTGTCAGGAGGATTACCCGCATTACTGCGAGTAGTCCTCTTTATAGACATTGGTGCGGGCAGAGTGGTAGGAGAAGAAGGAATGATATCACCTAAAATGGAGGATAGTTTAGGTGTCTCAAGAGTTGGAGCAGGCGGAGACCCAGGAACCCCGACTTGTAGGCACTTTTGACACTGTAGGCACCTCTGATACTGTAGGTACCTCTGACTGCTTCCTCCTCTTTCTGTATGTACGTAACTCCTCCTGAGTTGTAGGCAACTCCTCCTGAGCTGTAGGCCTAGCATCCCTTATCTCCTCCTCCTCCCCTTCGTTTTCATCTTCCTGCTCCTCTGAGTAAGGAATCAAAATTGGGATTGACCCCCTTGAGCTCTCACCATTCTCCCCCTCTCGCCTTATACCTCTAATATCGGGCGAGTCTCCAAAGGGTGAAGTTACCCCTAAGGTGTAGTATGGCTGGAGCTCTCGAAACCGCATATCCATGCTGACAAACAGCCTTTTTTCCACTGGGCTCCAACAGACATATCCTTTCTGTGTGCCAGAGTATCCCACGAACATACACTTCACAGTCCTGGGGTCCAGTTTCCCAACAGATGGTCTGTTGTCCTTCACAAAACACACACAGCTAAACACCTTTAATGGTTGGGTCCCCCCGTTCTCTCCCTTCAGTGTCTCACGCAGAGATTTTCATTTCAATACACTCGAAGGCATCTTATTGATTAAGTGAGCAGCCGTCAAAACTGCTTGTCTCCACAATATTTTTGGGACATTCATTACCATCATCATACTCCTAGCAACTTCTAGGAGATGTCTATTCTTCCTCTCTGCTACCCCATTTTGAGCTGGGGTGTATATGCATGTAGTCTGGTATTGTATCCATTGAACTGATAGATACTCCCCAAATATTCTGTTGGTGTACTCTGTCCCATTATTTGACCTCAACATATTTATCACTGCACCATACTGACTCTGGATGTGCCTATGAAAGTCTTTAAAATAACAAACTACATCATTCTTATTTTTTATCAGGTACACCCAAGTGACTCTAGGAAAACAATCAATAAATATAAAAAAAATACTTGCATCCACTTATAGAATTTATTAGACAAGGTCCCCATACGTCAGAATGTATCACCTCAAAACTACAGGAACTCCTATTATCCGAACTAACATAAGAGCTTCTAGTAAGCTTCCCAAACTCACAAGTATCACACTGAAACTTCTGTTGATTTACTTTCTGAAATAAAGTTGGATACATTTTACCCAGAATACTAAATGAAGGATGTCCCATCCGTTTATGATGTAGCATCAACTCATCCTCTGCGCACACCTCAGTTCCTCCTGCTCCCGTCCTCTAAACCATAGATGTCAGTGCTGAGTCCATCTCTTCACGGCCTAGGTACCACAGCCCGCTACGCCATGTGCCAGTCCCAAGTCTTCGCCCTGTCCCCTTCTCCTGAAAGATCATCTTAGGAATATCGAAAGAAACAACACATTTCAGTTGAAGGATAATGACACTAATGGATAACAGGCTAATAGGAAATGAAGGAGCATGCAAAATATTAGATAGTGTTACAGAACCTGTACAATTAACAGTGCCCTTACCGACCGCAGCCTGTGCTGTACCATCCGCAATCTGGATATTCTCTAGCTCTGCCAGGTGAGTATAAGACGAGAACTCACTGGTATTGCTAGTTATATGTCTGGATGCTCCAGAATCCATTATCCAGTCTGTGAATCTAGTGGCAACCATGGATGCAAGGACATGTGTGTCGTTCATATCTTTATTTAGGTGTCGCGAAAGGCAGCATAGTCTCCTCGAGCGGTAGATGCACCCTCGGATACGCCGCTTCATCGCCGCTTCCTTCGCCGCCAAGAGAGCTCGATCCTCCTCTGTAAAAGTCATCTCAACTTCTTCCTCCTCCTCTACCACCGACAGATTCGCCTGATGGCCTCCTCTTCCACCTCGCCGGCCTCCACGGCCACGGCCGTGGCCTCCGATCTGTCCACGTCCACCCAAGTTCCTCTCCTTAGATGGCTTAGAGCACATCTGCCTCAGATGCCCTACCTCTCCGCAGTTAAAGCACTGCCTAGTCTCCCCTCTGAATTCAGTGTTACCTGGGTTTGAGACCACCAGTGCTGACTTCTCCCCCGAAAGTCCACATGTCCCAACCTGTAGCCTGATACGACTCTCTTCCTGTATTATGGTCGAGACTGCCTCCTCCAGAGATGGAATCTTCGTTTGGGCTAGTAGCATCGCCGTCCTCTGCTCAAATGATGGAGCCAAGCCTCGGAGGAATAGCATGGTCCTCTTCTGCGAAGAGGCCTCGCGTTCCTTATACTCAGGGTCCTTGCAACTTGCTAGGGACGAGAAGTGATCATGATCCAGCCACAAGTGCTCTAGTTTCGTGGCATACTCTTGTACAGTCCTCTTTTCCTGGACTATAGCGCTGATCTCCTTTTCGATCTGGAATACCCTCAGGTTATTCCCCACCTCATCATAGGTCATTCTCAGCTTCTCCCAGACATCCTGCACCTTCCCAAGGCCATCTACCGTGGCTGCAATTGGCTAGACTACAGAATTGAGAAGCCATATATACACCAACATATGAGTGAACTTTCACTCATCTCTTCCTGCGGAGCCCTCAGCCGGTTCAGTCTTCTCTCCCGTCAGATATCCTTTCAGGTTCCTCCCTACAAGGGTATATTTCACCCGGCGCGAATAATTCAGATATGTCGCTGGCCCTTCGAGGTTCACGTCGATAGGTGGAAGCTCCACCTTCTTGGGTGGTGGCTTTATTGAGCCCTCTCCCGCTGTCATCCTCATGAACTGCATCATAGTTGAAACATCCTCTGGATTCAACTTCTTGATGAGTTCCGTCATCAGGTTTGTGCCGGTCTCCATCGATCTAATTTGTGTTCGGTTCCCTCACACCGATCCCACAAATCTAGATCCTACACCCGGCCTTCAACTTTCCTCATCTCCAAACATCACGCTCTTCTCATCATCCACCTTGCCCCCCGTTTATCTCATCTCCTCAACACGAGGGGGGGGCTACACGATCAAGGGGATTATTTCACGAAGAAAATAATCGCCAAAGTGAGTGAAATCGACCAAGCGAAATTACCACTCTTCTCAGGATCAAAGCAAGGTTTGATCCAGAGGGGTCAAGTCCAGAGGGAATTATTTCATGAAGAAAATAATCGCCAAACGAATGACGGCTAGGGTTAGGGGAATATTTCACGAAGGAAATAATCGCCAAAGGGGATTATTTCACGAAGGAAATAATCACCAAAGGATGAAGACGACGAAGTGCCGGCGGTGATGAACAGTATTTTCGGCGGTGGTGAACAGTATTTTCTACGGCGGTGAACAGTGGCAGCGACGTGATGAACAATAACGGCGGTGATGAACAGTAGCGGTTTTTTTCCTGGCTAGGGTTTTGGAGGCTTTGATACCATGTTAGAAACAGGGCAAATCAAGAGAAAGGTGCAATTTTATTCATTAGTATTGGGGTCTATATATACGAGAGGTAGTGGTCCCATTCTTCTACTCTTTTCAATGTGGGACTAAACAAAACAACTCTCAACAAAAAGAGGTGTATAACAAGAAGGCCATTGAATAAACTAAGGGTTGTCTAATCATTGTTACAAGCATATACCCCGGGCAAACATGTATCACAAAAAATACTTGAATGTATAATATTATAAACTATAATAACAAATCAAATAGAGGCAAATAAGTTTGGTTTCTTTGTTGTGTCTCTTAAGTATCGACAAAACTATCAAAAGATGGTTAATCTGCCACCATTTTGCACCAAAAAAATGTGATACCGCGGAAAAAGAGACCTGGCATGTACACATTATACATCATGAGTTCTGTGAAGGAGCTTCTCGTACTTTGTGCTGCTGAGAATTCTGTACGCATCTTTCCAGTTCTCTACGAGTTTTCAAGTTTGGTCTTGTGTGAATTTTCACATGCTGAGTCTTCAACCTCATTGCAGGAACTCCCAAGAATTTTTGAATGTAAAACCTGCAAGGGAGCATGCCAAACATTGTTGAGTAGAGCTGCACACTCATATTAGATGCAGTCTGACTTAGATTACCTTGTGGTTTCTCAGTAAATGCCATAAAACAAGAGCTTGTGATAAGTGACCTTGAAGCGCTTGTAACAATCTTTCATTGCCCTCTCAGTAATGGCAACATTGGATTTGATTTCAAAGTAGCAGTGTTAATCGTGGGCTTGAATTTTGCTAGTATCTCTGCCTGCAACAAGTAGATCATTAAATAAATCCAATTTCTTTCAGTTTCCTGCAGGAACTTGAGAATCATTAAGTCATCTGGCACGTGATAAGGAAGTCAAAAGTTCAAGGTTTTCCAGTGATATTAATAGGAGGAAACTTATTCTCCTTAATTGAAGTATTACCTGAAAAACAACTTTACTTCTTACCTGTAGAATAGTCATTTGCGAGCAATTTTAGGCAACGATTTAAAGATAAAAATACGGAATTGTGAAGATTGATTTACATCATCTTCCGAAAGAACCATGCATTTTGAATCATCCAAAATTTTGGCTACTTTTAAAAAAATTGTACCATGACTGGTGTATATGTCAAATTCAGGATTGCGGGTTATAAGATTAGTCAAAGATGCCTGCAATTTTCTTGAGACCGTTCAAGCAGACGCCATTAATAGTTGTAACCATCATAAAGGCAGAAATAAAAACATAACTAGCTACGAACATGATCCTCTGAGAAATATTAAATGAAGTGAATCCAAAAACAAAGTTAATCCAACAGTTCCAATTGGAGAAACTTGATATCTATTATTCATGTCACTCAAAAAGATATTTGTTATTCATAAACGATACTAGAAACACCAAATTTACCAACTAGTCAATAAGAGAGAAGCAATTTCTTTGCTGAAATACGGCCGACATCATCAGCTTAACTTTACAAGAATTACTAGAGAAAGATTATAGAAGTAGTACAATAGGTCTTATTGGAATTCTAGCTAGGCTAAGAAGGCTTATTATGTCTTATCCACTCAAATCCAACTTGAATTTGTCATGACCTGATATTACTGAATGCAGGTTGGATCAGGTTCAACCCTGGATATAAATCTCCCCTCTTCTTTTCTACCCTCTTCTTAAAGTTTGCCATTTGCTTGATTAATCACTTCCTGCATTGATAATGAAAATATCAAGGAATTTTATATAATGGAATGTGAAAATTTTCTATCCCTGGCACCTCAGACTCATTATTCGCTAACAGAGGTACAATCAAATTTCGAAGTCCCACTTTACTGCATTGAATGTGCGGCTAGCAGCCAATGTAAGCAGGAAAGTCTTGAATAGATGACGGGAACAAGCGAAACACCTAGATGGCTTCATTTTAGGAGACTATAATGGACAATTATACAAATCATCTAGCAATTATTGGTGAGGCATATTGCAAAGAAATGAGGTAGCAAGTTGTTAATAATACAAACCTCCTTCTTCGAATGTGCACAAGACTTGTGAAGGCCATAATGTTGCTTTGCCCTTTCGTCAGAATCATTTGCCAATGCAGAAATGACCCTACGCAATAAATTTTTTCGGAAAAACAGTATTGGTAATACCTCCTTTGTTTTAAAGTATTTCAATATTGCTTCAGAATGATCCATAACACCCTGTAAGTAAAGATAGCAGTAAAAAAGCAAGAAGATAATATCTGTATATAACGATATGAAGGACACGTGACATCAGAGTAGGATGTGCGTTCGTGGGGCGTGGGGACCACACCCCATCACGAGACACGTCGTGTTGGGGTGGGGGCCACAACCACGAGACGCCCACGAGCACGAGAAAACGCGTGCCCGTGGGGCTCGTGGGGGCCACCACGAACCGACGTACGATTTACGCGTTATTTGAACGCGTTTTTGGAACGCGTACGCGCGTTTTGAACTTGGATTATTTCCTATAAATAGGAATGTGTATTCTCAGTTTTTTGAGGCGAAAAGGAGAGAGCAAACAGAGGGTTTTGAGCATCCTTTTGAGAGAGAAATTGTGAGAGGTTTGAGAGTTTATTTGAGGGTTTTATTTGTGAGATTTTGTGTGATTGTAAACTGTAAAACCCCGAAAATTTGAATATTTTATGATAAAGAATAATAAATGAGTTATATAGTGATAAATACATTTTGTTAATGTTTGAATATGCTAGGAATTGATTTGAGATCAATTCAACATATATATGTGTATATATGAGTGCAAATGCACAAATCATGCACGAAGAGAAATCTGGAAATAATAACCAGTTAAGAGTTTATAGGTTTTACACACTGATACAGTTAGAATATGGAAGAACTTAAAAGACCAAAGTTGTAGGTCTCTTCAACATCTTTCCAACAAGTCTTATATCACCTCATTCAGAGGTTATATGAGAAAGTTATAGCCAAAATACCGAAGGTCTTTTTCCTAGTCAGACTAGGTTTCCTGGTTCGGGTCAAACAGGTTTGTTTCGGGTTTACCTCTATAAATACCGTTATTTTCACGAATATTTACTCTCTTTTATCATATCTCTGAACCCTAGAAGCCATCCTAACCCCTCAAAAACCCTAGATCTTTTTCTTATGAGTTTTGAGAGCTTTGTGAAGTAAAACATCGACACGAGGGCGAGATCATCGACGTGTGGCAAGGGAAAACGGGTTGTTTACACTTTTGGATTGCTTGCTATTAGTTTCAGAGGCTTGCACACATGATAAGGCAAGATCACTTGCATCCAAACTCATCCCCATAGTTAAATAACTAGTTTAGATGTTTAATTTACGTTTACATGTCTAAATCTTAACCTGGAGTATTAAAATACTAGATTTTTGATGTTAGGTCAGAAACAATTGTTAGATCTAATATTTTTCCTTGATGTTTACGTTAGAAATATGATCATGATCATTAGGTTAATATAAATTTTGATTTACCATGTGAAAATCCTAGTTTATTTGATTATTTGAGTTCTTCTTGTAAACTAACCATGCAAAAACCTAAGGTTGTGATATATATTTTCTGCAGAAAACTGTTGCACTTATATAATATTTAACTGAGATTTTGAAATAGAAAATAAACTCTAAATTTAACCAAATTAGTTTCAAATGAAAGCTATGTGAATCTAGTTTCTAGAACAGAAAGACATTCTAAAAATAGTTTGTATAGAGAAAGATATACTCAATTTACTAATGATATATCCTGCAGAAAACTGTTGCACATGTATAATGTTTAACTGGAAATTTGAGATAACAAATGAACTCTAAATTGAACCAAACCAGTGCCAAATAATAGCTATATGGCTTTAGTTTCCAAAACAGGAAACTATACTTAAAAATAGTTTTTCTAGAAAAGATATAATCAATTTACTAACGATGTGCTCTGCAGAAAACTGCAGATATGCTGTTTTGAAATAATTGATGTATTACGTGAAGGTTTCTTTGAGTTTTCTTAATTAATCATGCTTAAACCCTAGGTTTGTGATATCTAAGTAAGATAAACATGTTTAAATAAATTTTATCTCTGTTCATGCGTAGTTTTTATCATGTGTTGATAGTCACTTTGTTTACATATGAGAAAATTGAAGAAATTATTTTATTAGGATGTTAAACCCTAATTTGGAAGATATAATAATTTAATTTTTCAGATAATTCATGTTGCATATGCCAAGTATAAAACCTCGCTTTAATATCATGATATGTACAATTGTCATAAGCATTGTTTGTGTACGAAGGAATACATGTCTTGATTAGGTAGTCGACTACTAAGTTTAGTAGTCGGCTACTCATGCCCAGTTGAGTATAACAAAAATTATGTGTTTGCAGAGTAATCGACTAATATTCTTAATAGTCGACTACTAATACTGATATATGTTATTACAGAGTCTGGATGGACTCAGTGTAGTGACTACTAAGCCTAGTCGGTCGACTACTAAGACTGTTGCCTAAATTTGTGTATTGCATACGATTAATATATGTTTGCGGGTTTGAGCCGCACTTCTTTATGCTAATTTCATGAATGGTGTAGTAGCACATATATGGGTATACTGAAAGGAATTATGGTGGATTTTAACCCGATTACTTTGACAAAGAGTTTAGTACATACTTTACACACATGTTTGGATATCGTTGATGAGCTCAGTTCAGTACTACATGAGGTAGTGCATCGATATTCCATACGTACAGGCCATTGAGTCGACTTTGGATGCTTTATCTAGCAACCGTCCGCGACGAGGGTGCGTTGAGGCTTGTGAGCCGTACTTCTAGGATACCTATATGGTAGGTCAGTCCCGCACTCATGTTACGACTGAGATCACGATGAGACTAATGAGCCATGTACACTGATCAGGATACCTATAGGGTAGTCAGTTGCACATGATAAGATTAAGTATTAGAATCTTGCATGGAGTTGCATCAAGATAGTTAAATGATAGCTTGCGTCGTTGGCGGATGCCCGTTATGTTTTGACTCCTTTGTTGAAATATATGACCCAGAGTACTTTGCATTTGAAAGTACCCGAGATTTGTGTCGGTATTCATTCTATCTCCCCAGTGACAGTGGAAGATATTATGAATACGATATGTTGATGTCTTTACTTTCTTTTACTGCTTTTCTTTATTTCTTAGGTTGGGATCAATGATTAGCTGTTCACTATTTGAGACATATGGTATATACATGAGGGTTTCCTTGTTTGGATTATTTCGCTCGACGTACCGGTCTCGTGTTGTGGATTTCTAATTGTTGATTTTATTTAGATTATTTATCTTTAAATCGGTATTAATGTTTATATGTTTACGATTCGGGACATATGGTATATACATGAGGGTTTCCTTGTTTGGATTATTTCGCTCGACGTACTATGTCTCGTATTGTAGGTGTCTAAATATTAATTCCATTAGATATGGGGAAAAATAATCTAGGTAGACTATGCTTAATAGATAGAGCCTGCACTCCATCTAGCAGCCTTTCCCCTGGGGGCGGATGGAGGTGATCTTGCTATAGCGCTCTTGTTGTTATTCTTTTTATTTTAAATTTCTTTTTCAGGCAGCTCAAAGTTTCGGAGAGGCGTAGGATGATGGAGTTCTAGCATAGTTGCCGTCACATGATTTTACCATTTGAGGCTCCACTATAGTTTTGTATTTTCATTCAGATATTAGAGAGTTTTGTTTTCATATTGTAAAGGCAGTAAGCCTTAGTTACATTTCCAGTTGACTCATATCGAGATATTTAACATTTATTTTAGAGATCTATTATATCTCAGTTTAATAAGTTGAGACAGGATTTCATTTATGAGATATCTTTCTTCATCATGTCTATTGTATTTATTTTCTTTAATTTGCCTGTTTTGTACCTACACTTCTTTTGACTCCACTAGAGGATATTACTGTGATTAGTGAAACATGTTATTGTACTGTGTGGGTGCATGGCAGGTTTGACATCCTTGGTTTCACCTTGGACTGCAGCCTTGTTGAAACCAGGGGCGTCACATAAACCCTATTTGTAATCTCTTTCTCTCAAATAGTAAAATCTCCCCCCTCCTTGCTCCGTGGACGTAGGCAACTTGCCGAACCACGTAAATTCGTTTGTCTTGCTGTTAAGAGATTTGTAATAGCTTGTTAGATT
Source organism: Asparagus setaceus (assembly GCA_012295165.1). NCBI lineage: Eukaryota > Viridiplantae > Streptophyta > Magnoliopsida > Asparagales > Asparagaceae > Asparagus > Asparagus setaceus. The sequence goes on from CM022707.1 coordinate 8,176,673, forward strand.
CCCTCGACAGGTCAGTCCTAGAACTGATGAGAGGAAGAGTGTATATCTCACTTTGTTGAGATATTCACTGTCAATTCTTGTTTCCTTAGTGAAACTTGGATTTAATTTTGATCTTACTCTCTTGTTGTTTGGCAGAGGTGCTGCCGAAATTTTCGCTGCGCACAACAAGTGGTATCAGAGCCCGGGTTCTTGTTTGAAGGATTCGCTGAAGGATTCTTATTTAAAGAGTTAGATCTACAATATGGGTGAAACAAGCACATCAGGATCGTCTCTTACGAAGGCAATACAAAGTCTGAGCATCAATAATACAAAGATTGATGTTTCGAAGTTCGACGGTAAGATCAATTTCGGTTTGTGGAGATGCCAGGTGATGGATGCGTTGGATGCACAAAATTTAGAGGAGACTCTTGCGTTACAAGAGAAACCTGCAAACATGGATGATAAGGTTTGGAAGAAGATGAACAGTAGGGTTTGTGGAGTTATTCGGTCATGCTTGTCGCCGGATCTCATTTATGATGTGATGACTGAGATGTCGGCGAAGAAATTATGGGAAACGGTCAATGAAAAGTATCTTACTAAGAGCATTGAGAATTGGCTTCACTTGAAGAGGAGGTTTTACCAGTTCAAGATGAAGATGGGAGTTTCCATTAGGGAGCATATAAATAACTTCACGAGGTTGCTTTCGGATATGGCTAATGTGGATATCAAGATTGAGGATGAAGACAAGGCGGTACTACTTTTGTGTTCGTTGCCGGAGGATAATTACGGTACATTTATCCTCACTATGATAAATGGGAGAACTACTGTTAGTTATAAGGAGGTGATCTCAGCATTAGTAAATTATGAGTTGAGAAAAAGTGATAATGAATCCTCCGAGAAGGTATCGGGAGATGCATTAGCGCTCGAGGTCAGATCTAAACCGCTGGCATCCAACCGCTCAAAATCAAAGAATAGAGGTGGCCATAAGAGTGTTGGTAGGAACTAGTATTGCTTTTGTAAAGAAGGACATTGGAAGAACGAGTGCTCAAAGTTAAAAGATAAAGACGAGAAGAATAAAGGGAAAGCTGTACAAGCTTCGGAAGTGAATGTTGTCAAGGCTAGTGACGAAAATTCAGATACGGATTCTTCAGGCTTTTTATGCTCAGCATCATCGTCAGTTTAATACGTCAATTCTACAGAGTGGATGATAGATTCGAGTGCTACATACCATATTTGTCCTAGGAGGGATTGGTTCTCCAACTTTGAGGAGTTGGAAAGAGGGGATGTCGTGTTCATGGGTAATGATCACGTATGCCCTATTGGTGGTATTGGTACAGTTCGAATTTGCATGTGTGACGGGGTGACTCGAGAGTTGAAGGAAGTAAGGTTCGTTCCGCAGTTAATGAAGATTATTATTTCCCTTAAAACTTTAGAGGCAGCCGATTATCGAGTGATCATGGAGAATGCAACTCTGAAGGTCACGAAGGGGTCCATGGTGGTGATGCGAGGTGTCAGGGAAAATAACCTATACTACTTGAAGGGCAAGACAGTTATAGGGGGTCTGGCAGCTTCAATCACTACAGAGAAGGACACTACCACCTTATGGCACATGAGACTTGGACACACTGGTGATAAGTCCCTACAGGCATTGGTGAAACAGGGACTATTGAAAGGTGCAAAGACCTGCAAGATGGAATTGTGTGAACATTACATACTTGGAAAGAAGATGAAAGTGAAGTTCGGCACCGCTATTCACAATACCCAAGGTATATTGGATTATATTCACACAGACGTTTGGGGACCTTCCAAGCACACATCACTTAGTGGGGCCAACTATTTTGTCACTTTCATTGACGATTATTCCAGGAGAAATTGAGTATACCCTATGAAGCATAAATATGAGGTCCTGGATATTTTTGTGGAGTTGAAGAAGAAAGTGAAACTGCAGACAGGTAGAAAGGTGAAGACTCTTCGTTCGGACAATGGTGGAGAGTATAAGAGTAATCCGTTTCTGCAGTTTTGTCGGGATCACGGCATTAGACGACACTTCACAGTTTGTGAGACACCGCAACAGAACGGGGTGGCTGAGAGATTGAACTGCACCTTGCTGGAGAAGGTACGATGTATGATGACGTAGAGTGGATTGCCTAGATCCTTTTGGGCCGAAATGTTAGTTTATGCGAGCCATCTCGTACATAGGTTGCCGTGCACTCGATACACGGAAAGACTCCAATGGAGCGTTGGTCTGGTTCAGTGGCTAGTGACTATGAGTCGCTTCGAATATTTGGGTGTCTAGCTTATTATCATGTCAATGATGGTAAATTGAATCCGAGGGCAAGGAAAGCTATCTTTGTGGGCTTTAGAGAAGGAGTTAAAGGCTTCAAATTGTGAGATCCACAGGATAAAAAGATAGTTATTAGCAGAGATGTCACATTCGATGAGGCATTCATGATGAGGCCTCAAGACCCTCAGTAGGTGGAGGGAGACTAGACAAGTCAGATATCGCAGCAGGTGGAGGATGATGTGACTCCACCCACTCCAGATAGCATTGTATCCATTGAGGCTCCCACAGAGGTGACACTGGGAGGAGATGAGATGACAGTCGGGCAGTTGGAGGATACAGTGAATAGTGAGACTCAGGAGCAGGGTCATGTTCAGGAGTCCATTACAGCAAATAGACCCAGAAGAGAAATTCGTCGGCCAGCGAGATATAATGATGTCATGGTTGCATATGCCTTATCAGCAGAAGTCGTTGATGATTTGGTTCCTTCTACATTTAGGGAGGCAGAGTCTAGCTCCGATTCGATTAGGTGGAGGGAAGCTATGGAGGAGGAGATTGGTCTCTTCAGAAGAACGACACTTGGAAACTTACAAAGCTACCGAAGGGTAAGAAAGCTATTGGATGTAAGTGGGTGTATGCAAAGAAAGAGAGATCTTCTATTGGGGACATTCAATACAAAGCCAGATTAGTTGCTAAGGGTTATGCCCAGCTTGAGGGCATTAATTACAATGAGGTATTCTCACCCGTTGTGAAGCATTCGTCGATTAGGATTCTGTTGGCATTGGTGGCACAGCTGGGTTTGGAGTTGGTCCAGATGGATGTGAAGACAGCCTTTCTACATGGAGATTTAGAGGAGATCTACATAACACAACCTATGTGGTTCAAGGCTGCAGGAAAGGAAGAATTTGTGTGCAAGCTGAAGAAGTCTCTTTATGGATTGAAGCAATCACCGCGACAATGGTATAAGAGATTCGACGGCTTTATGATTGGCCGAGGGTACACTAGGAGCCCATATGACCCATGTGTTTACATGCATAAGCTACAGGATGGTGAGTATATCTATTTATTATTTTATGTTGATGATATGCTCATTGCCTCCAGGAATTCTTCAGCTATTCAAAAGTTGAAAAAGGAGTTGTCATCTGAGTTTGAGATGAAGGATCTTGGAGAGGCGAAGAAGATACTGGGTGTGGAGATCGAGAGAGACAGGGCGAAGGGGAAATTGAAGCTTACACAGAGGAGTTATCTGCAGAAGATATTGAAGAAGTTCAGCTTTGTTGGCAATGCAAAGGCAGTGAGTACTCCGTTGGCTCCCCACTTCAAGCTTTCAGCTAAGATGTTGCCTGTTTCAGTAGAGGATAGAGAATATATGTCGAAGGTTCCATATGCCAGTGCGGTGGGTAGCTTGATGTATGCGATGGTGTGTACAAGGCCAGATTTATCACAGGCCGTGAGCATGGTATCGAGGTACATGCATGACCCCGGGAAGGGTCATTGGGAGGCCGTGAAGTGGATTCTACGGTACATTAAAGGGACCGTAGATGTTAGTTTAATTTTTCAGAAGAATGAGAAGACAGGGCAGGATTGTATTGGTTATGTGGATTCAGATTATACGGGAGATCTTGACAAGCGCCGATCTACTTCAGGATATGTATTTACATTGGCAGGAGCACCGGTATATTGGAGATGAACACTTCACGACAAGAGCTCTCTACTACGTAGTCGGAGTATATGGTCAGGACCGGCTATGAAGGAGGCTTTGTGGCTGCATAGATTATTGGAGGACTTGGGGATATCACAGGACACCATTCGGGTATATTGTGATAGTATGTCGGCCATCTATTTGGAGAAGAACTAGGTTTATCATGCACACACAAAGCACATTGATGTCAGATTCCACTTTGTTCGTGATGTCTTGGATGAACGAGATGTCAAGTTGGAAAAGATCCACACAAAGGACAACCCTGCTGATATGCTGACCAAAATTGTTTCGGGTGTTAAGTTTGGTCATTGTTTGGAGATTTTGAACATTCTTCGGTGTTAAAGCCTTTGGAGGCTATTTGAGTGAACTACGTGAGGCTTGATTCCTTGGGCAAGAGGATACGTAGGCAGTCTTTCGATGCAGCCGGTTTGGGTTAGTTGATTTTGATGGAGGGAGATTATTTGAACTCTCGTTTGGGTTCCCGACTTGTTGTGGATTGAGTCCGTTATTGTGGATTTATTCTACTTCGTACTGGACTCAACAAGTGGGACATTTGGTTGCTTTGGTGTCAGCTTAGTTTTGAGAGAAACTTCACCGAGGTGGAGAATTGTGCGTTCGTGGGGCGTGGGGACCACACCCCATCACGAGGCGCGTTTAAAAACGCGTCTCGTGCTGGGGTGGGGGCCACAACAACGAGACGCCCACGAGCACGAGAAAACGCGTGCTCGTGGGGGCCACCACGAACCGACATACGATTTACGCATTTTTTGAGCGCGTTTTTGGAACGCGTACACGCGTTTTGAACTTGGATTATTTCCTATAAATAGGAGCGTGTATTCCCAGTTTTTTGAGGCGAAAAGGAGAGAGCAAACAGAGGGTTTTGAGCATCATTTTGAGAGAGAAATTGTGAGAGATTTGAGAGTTTGTTTGAGGGTTTTATTTGTGAGATTTTGTGTGATTGTAAACCCTATTTGTATTCTCTTTCTCTCAAATAGTAAAATCTCCCCCCTCCTTGCCCGTGGGCGTAGGCAACTTGCCGAGGTGCCTCGCCAAGTGGTCGAGGTGCCTCGCCAAGTGGTCGAGGTGCCTCGCCAAGTGGTCGAGGTGCCTCGCCAAGTGGTCGAGGTGCCTCGCCAAGTGGTCGAGGTGCCTCGCCAAGTGGTCGAGGTGCCTCGCCAAGTGGTCGAGGTGCCTCGCCAAGTGGTCGAGGTGCCTCGCCAAGTGGTCGAGGTGCCTCGCCAAGTGGTCGAGGTAGCTCGGCCATCTTGTCGAGCCACCTCGCCAACTTGGCCGAGGTGGCTCTGCAAGTGGTCGAAGCCGGGCCGCACCCCCTATGCTATAAATAGGGGGGGTTCTCCTCACTTTGGGGGGGGACTCCGAGGTGGATTTTTGGGGATTTTCAGAGGCTCGGACTTGAGCTGGACTTCCTGATCTTCTGAAGAATTCTCGCGAGATCTACGAGTAGTCGACGCACGGTTCCGAGCACCGGCGAGCACAAGTTCAGTCGACGTCTGATCTACAAGCGGAAGGTAACTGAATTCGGGTCGAACTACAGATACCCTCTAGATTAAGCTTCGTCTTAATCTCAGGGATAGCGCCAGATTTCTCCTAGTAGATCTCACCCGCCCGCGATCCTCTCCTTCGTGAGTGTGATCCCCGGCGATCCTCTCCTTCGTGAGTGTGATCCCTTAGGCGTTTCATTTCCTTCGTGAAACGAGCCCCTCAGACGCCTCAGAAGTTCCGTAACCCGGCCCTACCGATCGAATTGCGCTGTGGTCCACGGACACAAAAGTCCCCGCACAGTAAAGAACCCACGCAGTTTAAGATCTCGATATAACAGGATCCGAAGCGCTTGTTCATTTAGGAAAAGTTGTAATCTTTTTGATTTTCATTGTAAGCCTTATAAAAGGCGATATTTTTCTTTGAATTTGTTTCAGCGATCAAGTTTGTAACAGCTCAAATCAATGACAATCAAACCGACTTTTACCGTGAACAAGCCGGCGACCATTGGGAGCCACCGCCTCGATCGGAGGTCGCCGTACGCAACCGCGGATCCCTATCCCTGGAAGAAGAGGTCGAAGTTCGAAGTTCGACCAGAGAAGTTCGAGGAGTACCTATCCTCACCCTCCTCCAGATCCAGTTCCCCGCCGCCCAAGAAGGTCTCCGCCGCAAGGAAAACCCGATGGGCCTCCGATGTAGAGCCCCGTGACGGCGAAGTTCAACCTCGCCGCAGTAGCGAAAAATCCCTTCGGCGCCTCGGTCCCGACACAACGGCGCCCCGTGATGAACGCCATGACGCTGCCGCTCTCAGCGAGCCCGCCAAAGGCGACGATGAGCACGGCGCAAATACGCCAAGGCCGTGCAATCCATGGATGGGGTCCGCTACGGCGGATCTAAGATCCGCACTTATGCGCAGGCTTCAGCCTCAAGAGATCGACGCACATCCAAGCCGCCACCAACGAAAGTGGGTCCGTGTCAAGTGAAACCGCTTCCACGCCAGAGCGTGATCCGGAACGCCAGCCTCTATGCAGTGCACGAAGCTTTGGTACAACAAGCTCGCGGAATTGAAGAAAGAGGTGGTAAAGAAGCCGCCAACGCATTCACCGTGTTTGAGGCCCAAGTCTAACGGTGCCCCAACCCCACCGCCCACGCCCTATTCAAGACTTAAGCCGGCTATAGCGCCTCAAGTTCAAAACCAAAGCCCAAGACCGACGGCGCCAAGGTCAAAGGTGCTCAGACTCAACCGTGGTGAAGCCAACGCCATCACCACCAAACCAACTATCAAGGATCGCTGGGTCCTCTCAAGGATCACGGTCACTCCTCATGCAGAGGCCGCACTGCCTGCAAAGGACCGGAGATTCCCGCAACCCCACCAACCGGATTAAAGATCGGTCCGAGAGTCCCTCAAACTTCACGCCACATAAGCGGAAGTCAAGGCGAAGTTACTTCGGTAGTTTTGGCCATTCTCTAAGGAGACGCCTGCCTCGATGATGACGACGTTATACCCGAGATCGCCAACACATGGCGTAGTCCTCCCAGATACATGCCGATGAACAAGATATCGAAAGGTGGGGTACGAGGAAATCTCTGAGGATTCCCCAAACTCATACGGTCGTGCTTGTGCTCTAAGCTCATCAAAACGGTGCTCTCGTGAGTGCAATTGCCGACGAAACTCCGTAAAGGGTATCGGTCTTCCGAGGCTTAGCACCGACACGCCAAGACCTAGGTCAAGGCGACTCCACGTAAGGATGGCATCCCGAGAAGATGAATTGCCGAGGTCACTAATAATATGACCAGCAACGAACCGCCGCCACGGCTATTCCCAGCGACGCAACGCTAACTCGCTTGCGGTCCGACTATCCGACGGTCCGTGATACGACAAACTTCAAAGGGATACCCGCGAGGATGATGCGCCGATATCGGCTCAAGAATCGCCTCGATCATACCGTATCTAGTGAAGGGAGCCCCAAGAAACGCTTTATGATCGCATGCATCAAGTGGCTAAAATGCTAGACGAAGCATTGGCTAAACAACGGGAAAACTTCAAGCTAGAGATGGATTTGGCCATGCAGACGATGAGAGAAATGCATGACCAACAGATCCAAGCCTTGACAAAACATCGAGGAGAATCGAGTCAGCGTATCAACATCGATCAAGATGACAGCGATTCAGACCAGGAGGAGGCACAAGAGGATGATAACCCTCCTGAGCCACGCAACGCTGGGCATAATGTAAATATGGCTGCTCATGAGAGCGAGGAGATCAAAGACCTCGAGAGCAAAATCAACTCATTGATTTCCGCTCAAGAGGTGAAGAAGACAGGTATTCCTTGCCCATACCCGAGGGAGTGGGAATCAATTCCGTACCCGTCTAAGTTTAATTTAATAAACTTCACACCGCTTGATCGAAGGGTTCTCGACGCAAAGACTTGATTTACTTCAAGTCGCACCTGGGGGTAATATCCGGAAACGAGCCCCTGATGGTTCGGTCATTCGTTGGTATCCTTCGTGGGGCTGCCTTTGATTGGTACCGCCGTCTCAAGCCAGGGAGCATTCACAGCTGGGACGACATGGAGTCTAGCTTCCTCACCAATTTCTTCGACGACGATACCGAAGTATCGATCGGCACATTGCTCGACGAAAAGCAGAAGGACGGAGAAACTGTGGACATCTTTGTCAAACGATTCCGGAACAAGGCAATGAACTGCCGGGATCCGATAACAGAGGAGTTCATCCTCCAGACCTGCCACAACAACTTGTCGATAGACGTGCTCAAGGCAATGGGGACAGCACCATATATGACATGGAAGGATTTGAAGGTTCATGGAGAGCAAGCTGAAAGATTCCTCAAAAGGAAAAAGGCGGAAAGAGGCCAGCCGACAGTGGAAGCTCCGAAGCGTAACTTTGTCCCACGCGGCAAAGGGAAAGAGCAGGCCAAGACGGCGGTTGTGAACCAAACGTTCAACTCAACAGCCAGCCGGCGGCAGGCAACGGCTGGCGAGTAGCGCCAACGGGCACAATCAACGTGGCAACCTGGGCCACAGAAACAGAAGGCCTCAGAGCCGAGATTCTTGAAGTCCTATTCCTTTAGGGACGACGAGATTCCCGGTCTCTTCAAGTATCTTGTCGAAAATAACAAGATCAAGCTCCCTCCGATTCAGAATCAAGAAGAAGCAATGAGGACGAATGACCCAAAATACTGCGCGTATCACAGGGCAATTCATCACCCCACTAAATCCTGTTTCAGCCTTAAGGATAAAATCCAAGCTTTAATTGACGTAGGAGTCATCACTATGAAGCCGTCCAAAGAAAAGAAGGTCGGAGCAAATGCGGTGTCCATAAGCTTTGGGTCAGTGCCATTGACATGGTTTGAACCCAAACCAGTGGTCAAAGTCGCAATGAAGACGGTGAATGGCGACCCACACAAACAGCGAGAAAGGACTCGTATCATATCTGACCCCAAATGGCGAAGTCCTGTGGATCCACCCAGACCTGCTTGAGGATGAGCAATGGGTAGCCTCTCCTTCATTGAAGAAAAAATCAAAACGGAAGGGAAAGACATGCCATGCTACTTCCGCAATTCTGGAGGGAGATGACGAACAGGTGGTAACATTCCAGCTGTCCGAAGGGGAGCCTGAAGCCCACGCCACCAGGAGCGGACACGAGTACAAATACAAGTACCCGGAAATCTCCGACCCAAATGCCAAGATGCTGTCAGAGCTGGGGTACCAACAACACCCCTCACTCGCGCTGAAAAGGCGAAAGACAAACAGCCACAGGAAGTTCAACTCCCGAAGCAGTCTCGATTCAGTCGCCCGATTGGAAGAGATAAACCGGGAACTTTGAACTCTCCATACCGCTTTGATGTAATGGCACAATTGGCTAATATTCCCGCAAGGATCACTCTTTACGAGCTGTTGCGGTTGTCAAAAGAGACAAGAGAAGCCCTTCAAGAAGCCCTCGCCGATTCGGAAGTCTTCCTCACCCAGATTAGGCCAAGTCCAGAAGAGTCGGCCCAGCAATGCAACCTTGCGACTAAACACTTCCCCTGCATCACTTTTACAAAGGAGGATATGCAGACGAGGAATTCCAAGCACGATAGGCCGCAATACTTCACCGGGTATATTGGCTCTAGTGAAGTTAACCGGATCCAAGTCGATTCGGGTTCCGCTGTGAGCATCATGCCCCTGCGCCTCATGTATCATCTTGGAATTCACGCGATGGTGGCATCAACAGCACAATGATTTATGGATTTAACACCAGCGGGTCTCGGCCGCTTGGTAAGATCCGGATAAAGTGCCAAATGGGGGACTTAAAGTCCGAAGTCACCTGCTATGTGATTGACGCGGAGACTTCCTATAACTTATTGTTGGGTCGACCTTGGATCCACAATAATGTTATAGTCCCATCTACTCTTCATCAGTGTCTCAAATATGTAGACACGAATAATGAGGTCAAGACGGTGGTCGCGGACAAACAACCGTTTAAGGGGATGGAGAATTATTTCACTGATTCTCTCCTCTACATACGAGTCAGCGAATCATCGGCCCAAGGCACGGACAGCGGTGAAGAAGCTGATACCGAAGCCGGGCTTGATTATAGTGGAGGTTTTGTTTTAAATGACATTGTACCCCTTGTAATCAATCTTGACGATGAAGAATCGTCAGATGAACATTGTAATTGGCAAATTGCCGATGAATCAATAAATGATGATTTAGAGTATCCTTTGTCTTTGAATGATGTGATGACAGGTTTGTACAACAATCCAGAGTTGCACCTACCAACTCGGTCATTTTGCTTTACACGAAAGCAGTTCTGAGACTCCTTTGGGACAACACTCGTCATCCCACGAAGATCAGGTAATGAAAAAGACTTGGTTTACAGAAAAGGAGATACAGCTCCAACGCCGAGTCATTTCTTTGAAGTAGATGAAGGCGACAATGGGCCTATCCCCACACCTTCGATATAGTCCCAAACACCGGGTATCATGAAGAAATGGGGGTATAACTTGACACAAGGAGAAGGTCTATGTTTTGGGCGAGGTCCTCGAGTCCCTCCCAGAGCGGCATATGTCCCAAGAGGGAAGCCGGATAACTACTATGCATTTAGAAGGGGATTGGGATACGAATCCTCCTCAGAAGATGAATGCTCGTGGCTGATTGATAATAATCCACCGGTGAGAGCGGACATTCGTCGATTCTTGACTTGGGATTACGACACGGCCTGGAGAAGCTTTCAAGGCTTTAATGTCAAATATGGCTTCAGTTGATTTTGCTATTGTTGAGAGTGATGAAGACATGCCAACATGGGAAGACCCATGGATCCATCAACTCCAAGAGCAGTTTGGGGATAGGTTCGAACAAAGAGAACCCCCCACTAAGGATGAGGTAGTCCAGGTTAATATGGGTGATGAAGAGCATCCTAAACTCATAAACATCAGCAATACTCTTCCCTCGGAAGAAAAGGAAGAGTTGATTGCCCTAATCAGGGAGTATATCGATGTATTCGCCTGGAGTTACGAGGACATGCCAGGACTCGACCCTAATGTGGCAACACATCGCCTCAACATCAAGGCGGATGTCAAACCTGTCAAGCAACAGCAAAGACGGTTTCGTCCACAAATATTGCAGGCAATCGTTGACGAAGTGAAGAAACTCATAGAATCGGGATTCATCAAGGAAATTCAACATCCGGATTGGGTGGCGAATATAGTCCCGGTCATGAAGAAGAATGGTTCGATTAGGATGCAGTATGCGACTCTGAGACACGAGCGGCTGCTTGCCCCAAAGACGACTTTCCTCTACCAATCACTGATGTCATAGTCGACAATACGTGTGGATTTGAAAGAATGTCGTTCATGGATGGTTTCTCGGGATACAATCAGATCAAGATGCACCCCGATGATGCCAAACACACAGCGTTCAGAACGCCCATCGGTATATATTGTTACACAGTCATGCCGTTCGGCCTGAAAAATGCTGGTGCCACATATCAACGAGCGATGACGGAAATTTTCCAGGACCATCTCCGGAAAACGGTCGAATGCTACGTCGACGACTTGGTCGTGAAAAGCCGTGACAAAGGAGATCACATCAAAGATCTTAGGACAGTATTCGAGCTCATGCGAGCCCATCAGCTAAAGATGAATCCTGCCAAATCCTTCCTTGGGATGTCCAGTGGCAAGTTCCTTGGCTTCGTCGTCACCAACAAAGGAATCCATGTCGATCCTGATAAAGTAAAGGCGATTCAAGAGTTGCAACCTCCGAGAAATCTGAGAGAACTCAGGGGGTTACAAGGGCGATTGGCGTACATCCGACGGTTCATATCGAACCTATCAGGGAAGTGCCAACCGTTCTCAAAGTTGAATAAGAAGGGCATGTCATTTATTTGGGACGACGCCTGCCAGAAGGCATTCGAAGAGATCAAATCGTATCTCGCTAAATCTCCTGTTCTTGTTGCACCGCGGTCGGGAAAACCATTTTTGATCTACGTCAAGGCAACGGATCACTCGTTAAGCGCTTTACTCGCGCAAGGCGGCGGCAATGATCCGCGAGCAGGCGATGTATTACAGGCGAACATTAGTCGGTGCCGAAGTCTCGATATCCAATGGTCGAGAAGCAGTGCCTTGCATTAGTGTTCGCGATTCAGAAAATGCGGCACTATTTAGTCGGACAGACGATTTATGTTATCTCTAATGTAAATCCGGTCCGAATATTTATGACCCAGCCGGCCTCAATGAGTTGGCGTCTGGCGAAATGGGCCTTGCTCTTGTCCCAATATGACTTGTATTTCAAACAACAGAAGTCAGTCAAAGGACAAGCGTTCGCGATCTCTTGGCTACCACCACAACGGATGCGCTTGAGCTATATGATGATCTTCCGGATGAAGTCCACGAAGTTAACACTACATCGCACCAACAAATATGGCGACTGTACTTTGACGGAGCTTCTCGAGCTACTAATGTAGCAAGTGCCCCCGGATGTTCTAAGATTTCCGCCGGAGTCGGGGTTGTCTTAGTTTCCCCGGGGAATCATGTCATGCCCCGTGCTTATTAAGCTCACGAACCTTGTTCCAATAGCGTGGCGAATACAATCGCTACTTATCGGACTTAGCTTCGCCAAGGAGCCGGGGTCGAGTATCTCGGCGTATGGTGATTCACAATTGATAGTTAAGCAGATCCGTGGTGACTACGAAGTTAGGAATCCTGATCTGGTCCCCTATCATCAGATAGCCGTTGAAATGGCGGATGTTCGCAGAAAAGTCGGTTTGATTGTCATTGATTTGGTATTTACAAACTTGATCGCTGAAACAAATTCAAAGAAATATAAGCCTTTTATTTTAAGGCTTACAAAGAAAATTAAAAAGATTACAACTTTTTTCCTTTTGTGAACAAACACGAGGGTCTCGCTATATCGATCCTCGCTATGGGTTCTTTGCCCGTGTCGGGACTTTTGTGTCCGTGGACCACCGCGCAATTCGATCAGTGGAAACCGGGTTACGGAACTTCTGAGGCGTAAAGGGGCTCGTTTCCGAAGGAAATGAAACGCCGAGGGGATCACACTCACGAAGGAGAGGATCGCCTCATGGGATCGCGACTCACGAAGGAGAGGATCGCCGAGCGGTGAGATCTACTAGGAGAAATCCGCAGCTATCCACGAGATTAAAGGCGAAGCTTAATCTAGAGGGTATCTGTAGTTCGACCGAATTGATTACGTCGGTGCCTCGGCCAAGTCGGCCGAGGTGCCTCGGCCAAGTCGGCCGAGGTGCCTCGGCCAAGTCGGCCGAGGTGCCTCGGCCAAGTCGGCCGAGGTGCCTCGGCCAAGTCGGCCGAGGTGCCTCGGCCAAGTCGGCCGAGGTGCCTCGGCCAAGTCGGCCGAGGTGCCTCGGCCAAGTCGGCCGAGGTGCCTCGGCCAAGTCGGCCGAGGTGCCTCGGCCAAGTCGGCCGAGGTGCCTCGGCTAATTAGGCCGAGGTGCCTCGGCTAATTAGGCCGAGGTGCCTCGGCCAAGTCGGCCGAGGTGCCTCGGCCAAGTCGGCCGAGGTGCCTCGGCTAATTAGGCCGAGGTGCCTCGGCTAATTAGGCCGAGGTGCCTCGGCCAAGTCGGCCGAGGTGCCTCGGCTAATTAGGCCGAGGTGCCTCGGCCAAGTCGGCCGAGGTGCCTCGGCCAAGTCGGCCGAGGTGCCTCGGCCAAGTCGGCCGAGGTGCCTCGGCCAAGTCGGCCGAGGTGCCTCGGCCAAGTCGGCCGAGGTGCCTCGGCCAAGTCGGCCGAGGTGCCTCGGCCAAGTCGGCCGAGGTGCCTCGGCCAAGTCGGCCGAGGTGCCTCGGCTAATTAGGCCGAGGTGCCTCGGCCAAGTCGGCCGAGGTGCCTCGGCTAATTAGGCCGAGGTGCCTCGGCTAATTAGGCCGAGGTGCCTCGGCCAAGTCGGCCGAGGTGCCTCGGCCAAGTCGGCCGAGGTGCCTCGGCCAAGTCGGCCGAGGTGCCTCGGCCAAGTCGGCCGAGGTGCCTTGGCTGCTGGCCGAGGTGCCTCGGCCAAGTCGGCCGAGGTGCCTCGGCCAAGTCGGCCGAGGTGCCTCGGCCAAGTCGGCCGAGGTGCCTCGGCCAAGTCGGCCGAGGTGCCTCGGCCAAGTCGGCCGAGGTGCCTCGGCCAAGTCGGCCGAGGTGCCTCGGCCAAGTCGGCCGAGGTGCCTCGGCCAAGTCGGCCGAGGTGCCTCGGCCAAGTCGGCCGAGGTGCCTCGGCCAAGTCGGCCGAGGTGCCTCGGCTAATTAGGCCGAGGTGCCTCGGCTAATTAGGCCGAGGTGCCTCGGCCAAGTCGGCCGAGGTGCCTCGGCCAAGTCGGCCGAGGTGCCTCGGCCAAGTCGGCCGAGGTGCCTTGGCTGCTGGCCGAGGTGCCTCGGCCAAGTCGGCCGAGGTGCCTCGGCCAAGTCGGCCGAGGTGCCTCGGCCAAGTCGGCCGAGGTGCCTCGGCCAAGTCGGCCGAGGTGCCTCGGCCAAGTCGGCCGAGGTGCCTCGGCCAAGTCGGCCGAGGTGCCTCGGCCAAGTCGGCCGAGGTGCCTCGGCCAAGTCGGCCGAGGTGCCTCGGCCAAGTCGGCCGAGGTGCCTCGGCCAAGTCGGCCGAGGTGCCTCGGCCAAGTCGGCCGAGGTGCCTCGGCCAAGTCGGCCGAGGTGCCTCGGCCAAGTCGGCCGAGGTGCCTCGGCCAAGTCGGCCGAGGTGCCTCGGCCAAGTCGGCCGAGGTGCCTCGGCCAAGTCGGCCGAGGTGCCTTGGCTGCTGGCCGAGGTTCACAAAACCGAGGTTCGCCAAGTGAACACGAGGTTCGACCGAATGAACACGCAGGTTCGCCAAGTGAACACGAGGTTCGACCGAATGAACACGCAGGTTCGCCGAAATGAACTGAGGCTTTGCCAAACGAACACGAGGCTCGCCAAACGGCGAGGTTCGCCAAACCGCGAGGTTCGCCGAAATGAACTGAGGCTTTGCCAAGTGAATACGAGGCTCGCCAAATGACGAGGTTCGCCAAATGAACATGGGGCTCACCAAATGATGAGGTTTCGCCAAACGAACACGAGGTTCGCCGAAATGAACTGAGGCTTTGCCAAGTGAACACGAGGCTCGCCAAATGACGCAGGTTCGCCACCTGCTGGCCGAGGTGCCTCGGCTAATTAGGCCGAGGTGCCTCGGCCAAGTCGGCCGAGGTGCCTCGGCCAAGTCGGCCGAGGTGCCTCGGCCAAGTCGGCCGAGGTGCCTCGGCCAAGTCGGCCGAGGTGCCTCGGCTAATTAGGCCGAGGTGCCTCGGCCAAGTCGGCCGAGGTGCCTCGGCCAAGTCGGCCGAGGTGCTCGCTGCTGTTTCGCCGCTTTCGGTTTTCCGCTTAGGCCCCGCTTATTCGACTTTGGCCTTCCGCACTTAGGTTCCGTCGTATTTGGTTTCGGACTAACTCTTGGTTCGCTCCGCTCAACGGTCCTGAACTGATCGCTCGCTCAAGTCCGCTTAAACCGTTTGAGACGCCGTGGGTTTGCCGGTTCGCTTTAACGATTCGACGTCCAGATTATTCGATGGGTTGTCTTTCGCCGACTTCGCCACGAAGTTGGTTTCGGGATCTTGTAAGTATTTTTCAACGCCACAGATATTCTCCAAAGCCGCCTCGCCTCAATTCTAATGAGTCCGATGCTTTGACATGATGGTTCCCGCCTTCACCGGCCGAGGGTCCCAAAAGATAGCTTCAAGTCTTCGATTCTTTCAGATCATCCAGCTTCTTTGTAGGATTCCCGATAAGATCACTGTCGCATTTATTGTCCGACCGCTTGTTGAAATCTTGATTCGAAGCTGGTGGGTGAGTTTTGCTTGTAACTCGTGTCGGTTGGTTGTTGTTTGACCAACCCTCAGACTTTCGGACTTCTCCTTATGTCGGCGAACTCCTTGTTGGCTTACACGCTATCGTACAATACATGGGATTCCATAACCCTCAATTGGCTAATTCTTCCATCATCACGCGTGTTGTTGGTTTAACCACGCCGAGGACTGATTTTTTCATGGAGATATCCTCCAAGGATTCCTTGTCAAACGAGACCATTTGGCTTTCAACCATCGGCCGGCCTTCGGCTCACGAATGCGATGCTTTGGCCTTGGTGGGATAATGATTATCCGCAGTGGAGAAGTTTCTTCGATCGACCCGCTCCCCGTGTCAACATGACTTTCATCCCTCGCCGTTGTTCCTCTCTTGGATATTATGGTGGGAGGAAATTAAGGGTTATCGAGTTATCCCTAAGAATATTTTTTTGTGAGAATATTCTTCCGGGAACTTCTCGACAAATTGGGAAACAGTTTATACTCATAATCCTAGTTGGAGTAGGATTAGACCACATGGGGGGATATTTGGAGAATTGAGCCATGTAACATCTCCAAAATCTTTCCAAATATTTAGGAAAAAAGGGTGAATAGGTTATTGGGTTGATTTGGACTCCTTTTAGATATCCAATTGGGCTCCAATTAGAATTCCTACCCATCGCCAAATAGGACTCCTTATTCGAAGGGGATTGGGTTCGTATGGGGTTGTTATAAATACCCCTGATCCTCCTTCTTCTCTGACCTAGGCCGGCCCCCCCCCTCTTGCTCTTTTTGTCTTGTTTTCATCTCGTCTCTCGCCGTCTTATCTTCCTCGATCAACAAGGTATGCACATGAGAGCTTTACAAGTCCTTCTTCATCTTTTTTCTTTTCTTCTCTTTTTTTTTGTTGCATGCATGCATGGGAGGAGAAGAACCCGTCGTGGCCATGAATAGGTGGCGTCGGCGCGAGCGGCGGCGGGCCAGTGGCGGTTTGGCGAAAGCGTACAGTGGCTAAGCTGGCGGCGAGCTGGCGGCGGCGCCGGCGGCTTCGGTCGGCCGAGCAACTCTTTGAAGCTTCGGTCGCGACCGGCGCTGGCGTTAGGCTAAACTTAGTGGCGGCCGAGCAGCTCTGAAACTGGCTTCGGCCACCTAGGCACCCTCGGACGGGTGCGGTCGTCCATTGTTCTTGTTGACATGCCCGTTGATGCTCCAGTCATGATTGATAAACCATGACCCGCCCAAACGGGACTTTTTTGATGCTATATTTGCCGATTTTCAGCCGCGTATTTGACCTTTTCGTCGTGTTTTTGCAGCTTCCGATGTCGTCGGGAAGATCTCATGTTCCGAGGAGTCGATCAACTCGCACGCCACGTGAACGCACGCCTCCCTCTTTCGGTGGTGCGCCTGCGTTATCATCTTCTCATGTATATACATGTTGTATCCCCGCTTCGCTCTCCTTTGTGGGGCGATTGGGAAGAGCCGAAATCTTCCTTTGTGGGGATCGACGCTGTAGATTTTGTTTCATCCTCTCACATGTACACTCGTTACGACCCCGCTTCGTCCTCCTTTGTGAGGCGATTGGGAAGAGCCGAAGTCCTCCTTTGCGGGGACTGAGGCTTCAACGATCACCCATCTCGATATCTTTAACGGGAGCGATTTCATGCCGTACCTTTGCTCTGTAGAACGGGATATATTGCCGCTTTGTTTACGCGACTACGTTTATCGTTCTCCGGGTACTCAATACGGATGAAATCGTCATACCCGTTATAAGGTCGTGACTCAATCTATGTAAGATGAATTCAACGCCTTTTACTAACTGAATATTTTCTGATTTCAGTTGATTATTCCTCGGGAGCTTTTCCGACTTACGCGGTTGATGGACGGCATAGTGACCATTATTCCAAGTGTGATGATCCCGCAATTTTTATCTCGCCTCGATTTGCACGGTAAATCGGCGATTGGTGTAGTTGAGGGAGTTCCGCATTCTCCGACGATTGGTCACGAGATCGCCACTCATAAGCGACACCGGCTCAGACGCTGCGAAAAATAGATTATCGTTGACGCTTCGGTTAAGGATCCGGATTGACTTTTGTCGAGGCGGCGGTGGTTGCACCAAGGCGGCGGAGGTCCCTTGTATATTCCTCGGATACCTCGTCGGCTCTCATTGGCGATTTGAGACACCATGCCGTGACCGCCCGTATGTCATGGCGCCCTACCGAGGAGCATGATCATATTCATTGCGGGTTTATTACCCAGCCAGCCTAGCCCGTTCCAACAGAATCGTGTCATCGGCCTTCACCACAGGATTGTGGGGTGGACACACGCCCGTGATGAGCTCTTTGTTCTGCTTCAACTTTGAAGAATGCGCCTGCTTCGTTGGGGCGAGAGATGCCATCATCTAGTCCGCGATTTTCTGGTGGGTTCACTCATCGTAAACATTGGTGGGGTCGCTGACCAATTCGTCCTCAACCGATGGGATGGAGAACTTGCGCTGTATTGGCGATTAGTGCCACCATGTATGGCCTTCCAATCAGCGTTAACCATTTCTTCGCCTTATTTGAGCTCTACAATCCAGATTCAAATACGTTTTTCACCAAACACGGCGAGTTGGGGCTGGCTCTACATGAGATGTACCGAATTTCCGATTTACCCATGGGGAAGATGCTGTATCAGGAGTACTTCCCTTCCAATCAGGAACTGAGTCGGCTGAAGAAACACACACCTGATCGCCACAAGATTTTGTGGGATCTCACTTGTCATTACTATATAGCTCTGGCCCAATCTGAACCTTGCGCCAAAAGGAAGTTGCAAGTGAGTCTGAAGCAGTTTGCCAATTATTTGTTCCAGCATTTGGAGGACAAATCTGGCGAGGAAATATGTGAATTGTCACC
Organism: Asparagus setaceus; assembly: GCA_012295165.1. NCBI lineage: Eukaryota > Viridiplantae > Streptophyta > Magnoliopsida > Asparagales > Asparagaceae > Asparagus > Asparagus setaceus. Next base: position 8,195,345 of record CM022707.1, read on the forward strand.
GCTCACTCCTTCGAAGGTTAATGAACTGATCGAGAGGTCCGAGGCTAACTCTTATACGCTCAGCTACGCCGAAGATGGTTTTCCCTCAGGGACTAAGTTTGCAACCTTTCTGTGGCATGCGGTAAAGCCCATCCAACCGAAAACTCTTCTAGCCGGCTATCTTGCAATCTGGCTAAAGAAGTGTGTAGTTCCATATCAATCCGATGATGCTTTACCTTTGGAGGTCCTTTACCCTGCAGTTCAGCTTGCCCACAAGAAGGAACTCTCTCTCCTTCCGGTAATGGTGGCCAATATTCACCGTGGATTGCGGCATATAGTCCGAGCGTTTACTCAGAGAAAGGACGAGCCATCATCACATATTCCCTCCGTCCGAGTAGAGCTTCCATATACCTATTTGATGGCCTGGCTGGTCCTTCATCGCCCCGACATGATGTCGGCACCGGGTTCCACCGATTCATCTACTCCTTTCTTGCGGTTGGTAGAGGATTGCAGATGGAAGGGGCGTGGCATTACAGAAATCAAGAAACAGATGCAGATTCATAAAGGGTGGATCTTTTCCAGATGTTTTCCTCGATTCTCTGGTCAATATGGCGAGTCCTTGATCGACGAGGAGGTGCCGAAGACACAGCAGACTTCACTTGACATTGGCTGTTTCAACTGGCTAGTGAACATCAGGCCAGGGTATCTCACTTTCCGAGTAAAGGAAGAATGCTTCATTGAGCCTTATTTTCCTGTCGTTTTGCTCGCCCGATTCGATTCGACCAACTTTATGTTGGGAACCCGAACCGGCGGCTCGGACTTCGTGGTGGACTTGTGGATGGCCTTGAGCATGGTTGTGGAGTGTCATGGGATGTACGGTGCTAGATTGATCTCGAGCTCGGGCCGTCATTTGGAATCGGCGTTCCTCCCTTGTAGTTGGCTATTAGTAGCTAACGAGCGGTCCTGTGAGGGCTATCTCAGATCTAGTGGCGAAGCATCGTTGCGAGCCGACACTCGAGCACCCGAGGCGCCGTTCAAGCTCGAGGAAGCGCCGCCAATCTCATCCGCCAAACGAGACTGAGGAGGAGTTCCACAACTCTGATGCTGCGACTTTAGGAGAAGACCAAGCTAAGACTGCAGTTTATGAGAAGAACCTCGGTACTCTCTCCTTTTTTTCTTCGTTTTCTCATCCTTTCCATTGGATTTCTCATCCAACTGAATTTTCAGGCGAATCTGTTGGAGAAGATGAATTTCAACCCTCTCAAGGGGTTAAACGAAAGAGGTTAGCCCATAAGAATCGCGTGAATCCTCGGTCCCTTGATATAGACTTGACCAGTAATGATCCAGTCAGCGACGGAGGTAACAATTCGCCGTGATGTAACCTGAAATTTTTAGCTTTTGGAGACTAACATTTCTCCGTTTGCATGCAGGGGGTTTTAGAGATTATGATTCTGGCTTTGATTTTCCTCACCACGGTCTGGCGAGCCGGTTACGCTCATCTTTGAGCCAAGTTTTACTCAATAAATGTATGGAGCTATGGCGGAGGAGGCCGATGTAGGACTGATTCGGTGAACCAAGGTACATCTAACATCGATAATTCCTCTTAGGGTGGCGAATCACGAGAATTGAACGACTCGGAATTCGTACCCCCACTAATTGCCTCTTTGCTTTTTGTTCTTTTAGAGAGATTGCAGGAGACAAATGCACAAACCGAGACTAGGCAAGCTAACCCCACCGCAGGAGGTAAGTAACTTTACCTATTGTTCGTCTTAATTGCATTCGCCTTCCTAATGCCTTCTTTTCGGACTTCTCAGGTGGAAGATTTCGTGGAAGCCGGTTTATATGGCAACACTTCCATGGATGACCTGCTATGCGCTTGGTCACAGGGTGGTGATACTCTTGGTGAAATTTCACCTGAAGCTACCATCCCTGAAGAAGGTATTAATTATAGGACCAGCCATTTGGCTAATATCACTACAATTAAAAGAGGCTGAGACATTTCTTTTGTGTAGTGGCAGGCACTCCTCTTTCCGCCGCTTTTTCGAAATCAGCTACCACAGCGACCGTTGAGATAGATGAGCACTGCGAGGGCTCATTTGCGGTTGGCGACATCAGTGATAGATCGCCTCGGTAGGCTCACTAGTGTCTGACGGTTCACCAATGGAGGCGGGTAAGAGTCCTTTAGCCAAATAAGTTTTCGCCAATTTTTTGACTGAAGATTCTAAAGTCCTCTTTTTTCGTGCAGAGCCTACATCTCGACTCCATGATCGGCGAGGCGTTGATCTTTGGATGAAGATCCATCCCATCTTATTATCTGTTTGGAAGTACGCTCATTCTTTTCTTTGGTGAACACGGTGATCGAAAAGGTCCTTCATGGCGGGCTTTCTCTTCATCAGTTCAGGCCACTGCTTGATCCCCGGATGGCTTTGATCACGGGATATGGGTTACCGGTGGCTCGAGCCATTGTTGGCGACCTCGCCCATCACGGAGGCTTGAAGGCTACCAGAGAGCTGAGCAGGCAGGGGCTTCATACATAGCCGCTCATACCGACTTGCGCTTAGAGGCATGGCGCGATGCTCGTGTTTTCTTGGGCTCGAAGTCGGATCTGAAGACAGCGCCGATCAGCTCGGAGCCGTTGTTGCTGAGACATATTCTTCCCTAAGCCACCTCCAGACTGATATTGTGGCGAGTGTGGAGAGGATAATACTGCTCAGGGGAGAGCTCCATGCTGAGGAAGATAAGATGAGCAGTTTGGAGCTGGCCAAGGCCAACAAGGAAGAAGCCCTCATCGTTGCGTCTAGGGAACTCGACCGCCGGGCGTAAACCGGCCGAGCTCGAGGAGGCAACCACGAAGACACTGAACACCGATGAGGAGTCCTTCAGGGCCGAGTTGCAGGAAGAACTCCACCAGGCTTACAATGGTGAAGTGTCTCAGCTCGAACAACAAATCCTTTGTCATAGACTTGATGCTTAAACAGTTGTAACTCCTTCTATATTTACTTCAAATGAATAAGATTTATTCCCTTCATTGTTTATTATGATTCTTTTACTTCGTCAGAAATAATTAACCATAATACTTATAGGATTTTTGGCAAACCCTCAGCCATCAACGGGTTTGATTAGCCTTTACCAACTACCGTTTGAGTTGGGCTAGCGTGCGGATTATCTGGATCCGTTCCGCACGTGACATTGTGCCAAGAGAATGAAACTCTCTTAGACTTAATGCTACGATGTTGAATACGTAGGCTTCATACCCTTTTACGGGCAAGAGACCACCCGACAGCGTGTTGCAGCGTAGACTCATCCCTTCTTAGGCTTGGGATAAAATACCCCGAATCGAACTCGGTGTCTTCTTCAATCGGAGAAAGACTAAACCGACAGCAGCGTGTGGCGTCGGCTTTATCCCTTCTTAGGCTTGGGATAAAATACCCCGAATCGAACTCGGTGTCTTCTTCAATCGGAGAAAGACTAAACCCGACAGCGTGTGAGGTGTTGGCTTTAGGGTTATTGGCCAACCCCAACCTTCAACGGGTTTGATGAGCCTTTACCAACTACCATTTGAGTTGGGCTAGCATGTAGATTTTCTAAATCCGTTCTACACCTGACGTTGTGCTAAAAGAATGAAACTCTTCTAGACTTAATGCTACGATGTTGAATCGTGAAGCCGTCTTTATCACGGGAATAGACTACCCGACAGCGTGTGGCGTTGGCTTTATCCTTCTTAGGCTTGGGATAAAATACCCCGAATCGAACTCGGTGTCTTCTTCAATCGGAGAAAGACTAAACCCGACAGCAGCGTGTGGCGTTGGCTTTATCCTTCTTAGGCTTGGGATAAAATACCCCAGAATCGAACTCTGGTGTCTTCTTCAATCGGAGAAAGACTAAACCGGCAACGCGTGTTAGGCGTTGGCTTTATCCCTTCTTAGGCTTCGGGATAAAATGCCCCAAGATGAATCTTGGTGTCTTCTTTTGACCGGAGAATGACTGAACCGGTGTAAGATTGATTGAGGTGGGAAAGGAAGAATGTATTCTATTTCCCGAAGGTGGAGAGGAAGGAGGATCTTGTCTCCTATCTCCGGGTAAGGGATGAACAAGAGAGGAAGGTTTTGTGTCCTATCTCTTGAAAGTGGAGAGGAAGGCTTTGTGTCCTATCTCCGGAAGCTCACGAATAAGAGAGGAAGGTTTTGTATCCTGTCTCTTACTGATAGAGAGGAAGGAGGATCTTGTCTCCTATCTCCGGGTAAGGAATGAACAAGAGAGGAATGTTTTGTATCCTATCTCTTGCCAGTGGAGAGGAAGGAGGATCTTGTCTCCTATCTCCGAGTGTTGGAAAGGAAGGATTTTAGATCACATTTCGGTGAAAGAGACTAAAAATGGGGTCTCCATTTTGAGAATCTTGAAAGATGAAACTAAGAGTGGGATCTCCACTCCGAGAATCTAAGACAAGAGAGGAAGAATGTATTCTATCTCTTGCTTCTGAAGAGGAAGGATGTGTCCTATCTCCAGGTAAATTTGGGAAAGGAAGAACGTATTCTATTTCCCGATGAGAAACTAAGAGTGGGGTTTCCATTCTGAGAATCTTGGAAGGGTACGGATAGCTTTCGCTTTTATAGGATTGCTAACCAGAATTTGAAAGTGGACCTCTCGTTCGTAGAAGGAATCGAGAGGGGAATTTGCTGGTGGTTGGACCAGGGAGATTTTAATGGGCCGACCGTTAATGAATTTGATCGGTGAGAGAATTTTTGGAGGAAAACACAATAACTTAGGGTTATCCTCATAAAAATGAGTGAGATATTCTCTGAGGAACTTCCCATCAAAACGGGTTATCCTGAATGTACTACGGATAATACTTTTGAAACTTCCGTTTATTGGCATTAATTGCCGGTCGCCATTCTGTGTGATAAGGCGATATGCGCCGTTTGAATAGACTGTGTCTATTATAAACGGTCCTTCCCATTTGGGTTCGAACTTACCTTTCTTCTTGGAGTTGAGGATTATCGGCCGTCGAGCGGCGAGGACGAGATCTCCCTCCTTAAAGGTTCTCTGTCGAACTTTCTTGTTGAAAGCCCTCGACATCCTAGCTTGATAGAACTCAATGCATTGTTGAGCCTCCAGGTGCTTCTCATCTAACATCTCAAGCTCTTCGAGACGTTTTTGATGTTGTTCTTCGGTCGTCATCTCTGTTGAAAGGGCGATGTGAAGGGACGGAATTTGGATTTCCAACGGGAGGACTGCTTCACACCCGTAAACAAGGGAGTACGGGGTCGCTCCAGTTGGCGTGCGTACGGTTGTGCGATATGCCCAGAGTGCTTCTCCGAGTTTATCGTCCCAGTCTCGCTTGTTGTTTTTCACAACCTTTGACAAAATTTTGATAATCGTCTTGTTGAATGCCTCGGCTAATCCATTTACAGCTGGATTATAGGCTGTCGACGAGACGTCTTGTATCTTGAACTTTTCGCAAAACCTGATGAAGGAATTGCTGATGAATTGGGGACCGTTGTCATGGACGATCCGTCTCGGGACACCATGTCGATAGATGACATGGTGTTTGATGAACTTGATGACGGTACTCGCCTTCACTTCTTTTAGCGGGATTGCTTCAGCCCACTTGGAGAAGTAGTCGGTGATCGCTAGAATAAACCGATCTCCTTTAACTGACGGAGGAAAAATGGGACCTACAACGTCCATTCCCCATGTCTCGAATGGCGGGATGTGGCGAAGGATGCAGCTGCTTTCGGGAGGCGATGCATATAATTAGCGTGAATTTGACAGCGTGGCATTTCGGCGTGCTTCATTGCGTCATTAATCATCGTGGGCCAAAAGTAGCCCATTCTCCTGATTCAATCGTAGAGTTTAGGACCAGGCTGATGTGCACCGCATTGGCCTTCGTGTGCTTCGCGAAGGACCTCTTCTGCCTCTTTGCTTGAAAGACATCGGAGTAAAAGACCGTCATACCCCGGCGATATAACATCTGGGTCTCTGTGTTGTAAAAGAATCTGGGAGCTCTTCGCCGGATTGACTCTCTCTCCCTCCGCCTTGTGGCGAGAATACCATGCAAGGCGTAGTCGATGATAGGAAAGCCAATCTCGGCTCCAACTTGGTTTGGGTTACATGCACCTCTTTGGTAACTACCCCTTGTCTTCTTGTGCCCCATTATATATTGAGTGCGAAGAGTTGATGAGTCTGACCGTAACTAATTGCTCGGTCTGGAAGGTTGTGCTAACGACACGGCTAATGCCGCCGGTATGCACATGGCGTTACGGCGGGATATATTCGATGAAGAATTCTTCGAACGAGTCTGCCATTTCGATTGCTACCTGATGATAAGGAATTAGATCTGGATTTCTGACTTCGTAGTCTCCGCGGACCTGTCTGACTATCAGTTGTGAATCGCCGTACGCCTCGAGGTACTCAACCCCCAGCTCCTTGGCGAAGCTAAGTCCAATAAGTAATGCGTTGTATTCGGCTACGTTATTGGAACAAGGTTCGGTGTGTGAATAAGCACGGGGCATGACATGATTCCCCGGGGAAACTAAGACAACCCCGACTCCGGCGGAAATCTTAGAACATCTGAGAACACTTGCTACATTAGTAGCTCGAGAAGCTCCGTCAAAGTACAGTCGCCATATTTGTTGGTGCGATGTAGTGTTGACTTCTTGAACTTCATCCGGAAGATCATCATACAGCTCGACTGCGTCCGTTGTCGGGTTGGCAGCCAAAAGATCGCAAATGGCTTGTCCTTTGACTGACTTCTGTTGTTTGAAGTGCAAGTCATATTGGGACAAAAGCAAAGCCCACTTCGCCAAACGCCAACTCATTGAGGCCGGCTGGGTCATGAATATTCGGACCGGATTTACGTTAGAAATAACATAAATCGTCTGTCCAACTAAATAGTGCCGCATTTTCTGAATCGCGAACACTAATGCAAGGCACTGCTTCTCGACCATTGGGTATCGAGACTTCGGCCGACTAATGTTCGGCTCAGGTAATACACTGCCTGTTCGTGACCGCTATCGTCGTCTTGCGCGAGTAAAGCGCTTAACGAGTGATCCGTTGCCTTGACGTAGATCAAAAACGGTTTTCCCGACCGCGGTGCAACAAGAATAGGAGGTTTAGCGAGATACGATTTGATCTCTTCAAACGCTTTCTGACAGGCGTCGTCCCAAATAAACGACACGCCCTTCTTGTTCAACTTGGAGAACGGTTGGCACTTCCCAGATAGGTTCGATATGAACCGTCGGATGTATGCCAATCGCCCTTGTAACCCCCTGAGTTCTCTCAGATTTCTCGGAGGTTGCAATTCTTGAATTGCCTTCACTTTGTCAGGGTCGACGTGGATTCCCTTGTCGGTGACGACAAAGCCGAGGAACTTGCCACTGGACATCCCAAGGAAGGATTTGGCAGGGTTCATCTTTAGTTGATGAGTTCGCATGAGCTCGAATACCGTTCTAAGATCTTTAATGTGATCTCCTCTGTCACGGCTTTTTACGACTAAGTCGTCGACGTAGCATTCGACCGTTTTCCGGAGATGGTCCTGGAAAATTTCCGTCATCGCTCGCTGATATGTGGCACCGGCATTTTTGAGGCCGAACGGCATGACCGTGTAGCAATATATACCGATGGGCGTTCTGAACGCTGTGTGTTTGGCGTCATCGGGGTGCATCTTGATTTGATTATACCCTGAAAAACCATCCATGAATGACATTCTTTCAAATCCACACGTGTTGTCGACTATGACATCAGTGATTGGAAGAGGAAAGTCATCTTCGAACAGCGGCGTTGGTCTCGTAGTCGACACAGATCCTAATCGAACCATTCTTCTTCATGACCGGGACTATATTCGCCACCCAATCTGGATGTTGAATTTCCTCGATGAATCCCGATTCTATGAGTTTCTTTACTTCGTCTACGATTGCCTGTAAGATTTGAGGGCGAAACCGTCTTTGCGGTTGCTTGACAGGTTTGACATCCATCTTGATGTTGAGGCGATGTGTCGCCACATTAGGGTCGAGTCCTGGCATATCCTCGTAGCTCCAGGCGAATACATCGATATACTCCCTGATTAAGGCAATCAACTCTTCCTTTTCTTCCGAGGGAAGAGTATTGCTGATGTTTATGAGCTTAGGATGCTCTTCATCACCCATATTAACCTGGACTACCTCGTCCTTAGTGGGGGGTTCTCTTTGTTCGAATCTATCCCCAAACTGCTCTTTGAGTTGATGGATCCATGGGTCTTCCCATGTTGGCATATCTTCATCATCCTCAATAGTAGCAGGATCGACCGTAGCCATATTTGACATCAAAGCCTTGAAAGCTTCTCCAAGGCTGGTGTCAGAATCCCAAGCCGAAGAATCAGACGAATGTCCGTCTCCCTCATCGGGTGGATTATTATCAATCAGCCACGAGCATTCATCTTCTGAGGAGGATTCGTATCCCAATCCCCTTCTTAATGCATAGTAGTTATCTGGCTTCCCTCTTGGGACATATGCCGCTTTAGGAGGGACTCGAGGACCTCGCCCAAAACATAGACCTTCCCCTTGTGTCAAGTTGTACCCCCACTTCTTCATGATACCCAGTGTTTCTGGACTATATCTGAATGCGTGGAGGATAGGCCCGTTGTCATCTTCATCTTCTTCTAAGAAATGATTCGTTAGGCTGCGTCTCCTTTTAGTAAACCAAGTCTTTTCACTACTTGATCTTCGTGGGATGACGAGTGTTGTCCCAAAGGAGTCTCGGAACTGCTTTTGTGTAAAGCAAGATGATCGAGTTGGCAGGTGCAACTCTGGATCATTGTATAAACCTGTCATTACATCATTCAAAGACAAAGGGTACTCTAAATCGTCATTTATTGATTCATCGGCAATTTGCCAATTACAATGTTCATCCGACGATTCTTCATCGTCAAGATTGATTACAAGGGGTACAATGTCATTTAAAACAAAACCACCACTATAACCAAGCCCGGCTTCGGTATCAGCTTCTCCACGTTGGGTGCCTTGGGCGATGATTGATTTAGGACTCATTACTGTAGAGGAGAGAATCAGTGAAATAATTCTCCATCCCCTTAAACGGTTGTTTGTCCGCGACCACCGTCTTGACCTCATTATTCATGTCTACATATTTGAGGCACTGATGAAGAGTGGACGGGACTATAACGTTATTGTGGATCCAAGGTCGACCCAACAATAAGTTATAGGAAGTCTCTGTGTCAATTACATAGCAGGTGACTTCGGACTTTAAGTCCCCCATTTGGCACTTTATCCGGATCTTACCAAGCGGCCGAGACCCACTGGTGTTAAATCCATAGATCATTGATTATCACATTTTAATTACATTTTTATACCCTCATTACCTATTTTATATGAATAAAGATATCACTAATAATCATTTTTTATCTTAATTTGCAGGTTAATAAAGTATTAATGAATAAAAGCTAAAAGAGAACTCAAATTTCCTCATTTGTCAACCTTTCTTGGCCAGGAGATTGAGCAATCTCTGGCCAGAAGATGCAAGGATCAAATATAAAAAGAAATCAAATAAAAATAATGTTCAAGATGTTAGCCACAAAGAAATGATGATATCTCTCAATCAGGAAGGAATTTAACATATAATATATGAAAATCGCCTATCTCGACGAGACGGAGCTAACTGCATTTTAGTTTTTCAAATTCCAATCGGTTCACCAACCGGTTGGCCAATCGGTTGGCCAACCGATTGGTCCGTAACTAACTTTCGATTTGTGGCTAAGATTTGATCCTTGGAGCCCAAGTTTCATCCAATGGTTCATGTGCATTGCTGTAGGCTATAAATAGGGGTTGAGGGAGAGGTTTGAGTGTGAAATATTTTGTAAAACTCCATTTGGAGAGGAGGGTTACTCTTAATTGAGAGACCTTCCAAAATTGTAACTTTGTTACACAATAAATGAAATTTTCACCCCTTCAATTTCCTTTCTCTTCTTCTAATCCAAGGACCAAAGGAGGATTAGATTAAGATCGAGGAGTTGTTGGTTTCTATTTTATTTCTTTTTCATTTTCTTTCTTGTTCATTTATTGCTTTGTAGCTTAGATTTACTTTCATGCAATTTAATTTCATGCAATTTACTTTCATGCAATTTACTTTCATGCAATGTATTTACTTTCTAGAATAGATTTTCCTTTTCTTTAATTCACCTTGAGGCTAGAACCCTCTAGGAAATTACCCTTTTCTAAGTGTGGAGCCAATATTTGTGGGATCCTAGAGATTGTTTGAAACTAGCTAACAAATCCAACTCATTTTCATGAGATTGAGATAAGCTAAGTGGATCTACTCTAGATTCCTCATATCTTTAATTAATCCTCCATACTTTACATTCTTGATTTTGCACTTATCCTTGTTTTCCATTTGTTTGCTATTTTCCTTTATTCTTGATTTTGATTTTCCTTTACTCTCTCCTCTCTCTCTCAATCTTGTTTTCTTTTATTTTGCACTTATTTTCTCTCAATCTCATTTTCCCTCCATGTGCATATAATCTCAAACCTAGTTTTGTTATTATGTGCATATAACCACCACCACACTCTCAACTTTATTTTTCTCCTCCTTTGCACATAATCCACAATCCACTCTCTTTAACCTCTCCACATCCACTTTCACCATTTTATCGTTTTCATTATATTTGAATAAACTCCTAATTGTCGCGCATAATTTGAGAACCAAAACTTGAGCAAAACTCTCCCTACTTTCCCGTTCCTCGTGGGATCGATAATCTTTTATACTATAACTTGATAAGGGTTGTATACTTGCAACTAAGGTAATCACTCAAAATTACCCATCAAGTTTTTGGCGCCGTTGCCGGGGAACGGTGCATAAGTAGGATTTTCATTAAGTTTGGTTTTTATTTTGTGTGTTTTCTTTTGTGTAGGAACTTGGAGCTTGAAGATCAAGAGTTGAAGATTCAAGATTGAAGAATTGCCTCCAACGAGGCTTTGCATTGCTTTTGCGTGGGTAACTTCTCCATCTAGTATTTTCAATTCCACCCTTTAGATAGTTCATATACATTAGAGACAATTAGGATAAAAAAAATAAAAAATAAAAAATAAGAGGATTTTTTTTCCTTGTCGACCCTAATAAACTTCATTTTTTTATTGTCGACCATAATAAAAAAATAAAAAGATTTTTGTTTTGCATCCTTTTAGTTGCTTTTAATTCTTAGGGTTGCATTTCATATAATAGTAGGAATTCACCAAGTGATTTGAGCATCTTGATTTGGCACACACTTGAAAATATTTTAAGGGCAAAACCCACTAATCAAGATAAGGTGAGGATTTCATCACCCTTTCCTTAGCCCAAAATCACTAATTCCTCACTACACTTACCCAAGCCTCTTAAAATTTGATTAGGCGTTGGCCCCTAAGGATTGAGCTCATTAAGGAACAATAATTTCTTAAGTGAACGGTTCAAGTTTATTTGGATTAATTGGTGTCTAAGGCAAGGTTTAGGGGTTGCGTAAAGGCTCAGAAAGGAAAGAGGTACTTAATTGATCTTTGATCTCCCTCTAGTACTATCCTTACCTGGCTAATTACCCAAGTAAACTTTGATCTTTTCACTAAGGGAATTTTTGGTTAGGAGCTGGTCTAAGTCAAGTTTAGGCTTAACCCTAGAGTTAGGGTGATTGGAAAGTGATTGCCTTGATTTATTTTTAGTTAGTTTTTCCTTATTTTTTTTTTCTCATCATCTTCTTAACTTTTTCTCTTATCCTTTTTCAAATAAAAAAAAATTTTTTTTTTGGTGTATGCAAACTTGGGTTAGGGATAATACCAATCGTTTAATTCGTTTTGATTCATCTCTTGAACCAAACGAAATGACTAATACCAACCCACATGTTCTTCAAGATGTTTGTTACCCCACTAGAAATGCAATCCCCTCTTGCATAAAACTCCCCGAGGTAAATGGAACCAATTTTGAACCGACCGCATTTCATAAACATGCTTCCCAAATTCTAGGAGTCGAAACCAAGACGATACATCTTTATCTCCTAATTTGAAGAAGTTTGCCTCATGATTAAGATGAGGGACTTAGCGAAGATGCGATCAAACTCCGATTTATTCCATTTGCCCTTAAGGACAAAGCCAAAAATGGTCAGATAGCTTGCCCACGATTCCATCTCAACTTGGGGTGAATTTGTAGCAGTTTTTACGAAAAAATTCTTTCCTATCCACAAAACAATCAAGCTTAGAAACAGCATTCAAAATTTTAAAATTGTCGGAGAACCTTTTGGAAGTATTTTGACAAATTCAAAGATCTTCTTATCCAATGTCCTCACCATGGTCTTGAAAAGTGGCGATTATGCCAAATCATTTATGAAGGATTGGATTATTCTTCAAAACTTCCTTAGAGTCAATGTGTCAAGGAGATTTCATGAAGAAAAATGCCGATGAAGCTTGGGACTTTTAGAGAGTTTATCCGAGAAAACCATGCGATGGGAACATTGTGATGACCGTGTTTCATCGGTTCCCAACCCAAAACCGATGGTCGTCCTTAGAAACAAACATAGCCTCTGAAGCAAAGATGGCGACAATCATGCGTAGGTTAGAAGCTTTAGAAGTCAAAGAACGAGCTCGGCTCAAATCAACCAAGTTTCTACCTCGGGTTGTCATAGCTGTCTGTCTCCATCTCATGCTTGGAGGAATGTCCTCTTTTAGGATCGGTCGACCACTAGGTCGGATAAGCTGGCGCATTTGTTCGGTGAATGATCCATTTTCTCCAACCTACAATCCGGGTTGGAGAAATCATCAAATTTTGCATGGAACGGAAACTACTCAGAAATCAAAATTTCCTCCCTCTTCAACCCAACAATTCTCTAGGGCAATCTGGTTCCTCTCAATTTTCAACAACCAAATCTGTCATTTCAAAATCAGTCTCCTCATTACCAATCTGCAAATCACACTCCTCAAATTGCGGATCATGATAAACGCCTTAATGTTCGAAAAGGGTCTAGATACTTTGATTAAAACCTCTACGGACCACGAACTTATTGACTCAAACATCAAACACGCCAATTCCTTCATGCAATCAGCAGGGCAAATCCTCACCTCCAACACTCAAGCCATAGCTAGGTTAGAAACCCAACTTGGTCAACTAGCTAATGCCATGAGTGAGAGAGAGAAAGGAACTTTTCCGAGTCAACCCGTGCCCAACCCGAAGGACACGGGATCAAGTTCAACCTACCAAGCTGAAGTGAATGCAATCCATTCACTACGGTCGTAGACAGTCGATAATCGAGGTTAGAATGCCTCTAAGTGAAACCCACGAACGAACAAATTCTCTCTCCTTAAATCACACCCTTCGATGACCCGAGAACGAACGGAACCGAGTCTAATCAATTTAAACCGGTTGCTCCTTGCAGGATAGACTCGGGCCTAGGAAGCACTCCTCTCGGGAGGAGAAAATTCTAGAGACTTTCAAGCAGGTTAAGGTCAACATTCCTCTTTTAGATGTCATTGAACAAATTCCTTCTTATGCCAAATTTTTAAAGGAATTATGTACCAAAAGAGGCAAATAAATGTTCCAAAGAAAGTCTTTCTTGCCGCCAATATCGGTGAAGTCCTCTCAAAGTGCGTACCATTGAAACATAAGGATCGAGGTTGTCCTACCATCCCATGTATCATTGGTAATACTCATATCGATAAGGCTTTTAGACTTAGGGGCGGTGTCAACTTGCTTCCGTATTCGATCTACCAACAACTAGGTGTCGGGAACTCAAGCCAACTAGATGCACACTTGATTGATAGATGCATTAAGGTCCCTATGGGTGAAATAGAGATGTATTGATAAAGGTTGGAGACTTCATTTTTCTGTTGATTTAGTAGTCACGGAAACACAACCGTTTCCAATCCCAAAGGACGATACCGTGATCTTAGGAAGACCGTTCTTAGCCACTTCTAATGCTCTCATCAAGCTGTAAAGCGGTCACATGAAGGCTGTCTTTTGGGAATCATTGCTGAACTTAATATTTTCAATCGAGGAAATAATATTGATAAGCGACCTTTCGAAATCAATTACATCCAAGAAAGTTTAGCAGTAGAGAATGAATCGACATTAGTTTTGAGGAAATCTTTCATGAGGCTGGAAATTTTAAAAATTCAGGTTTTATTTTTCAAAATGAGGAAGCGTGTTGAATACATGCCTCTTATATGCAACATTGAAGAACTCTTTTCGATGAGCTTAGATTTTGGAAGAGCAACCAAAATGTCAAATTTTCATTACTCAAAATCTAAGTTCAAAATGCATAACACCAATAAGACCTACCTTAATTTCTTTGCAAAACACATTGCAAACCTTGGAATTTTCGAATTTGAAAACATCATTGATTATATCATCTTGAAATTCTTTAAATTTAGGGTAGAATTTTCAGCAATAAGGTAGGATTTAATGTAGAATATGAGCTTCTCATGTTTTATCTTTTATTCTACATTTTATTTTTGTCCCACAATAATAATAAAAGAATTTATTCTTTTCTCATGTGAGAGTTTCTTATTGTTCTTTATTAAAAAATAAAAATAAAAAATAATTAAAAAAAAAGAGAATAAATTTTTGGCTTCACCCCCCTTATCTTGAAGGTATTTGCAGAATTTTTATCATTGTTCGAAGTCGACCGAACAAATGTAAGTGCTTCAATTATTATCTGTTTTACTTTGTGCATAATAGAATTTGCATTGAGGACAATGCAAAATTTAGGTGTGGGGGTGGGGATTAGTCATTTTTATCTTTATCTTAGTCATTTTTTCCCTCTTTTTCTTACCATTTTTTTTCTTTTTATGTCATTTTTTCCTCTTTTCATAAAAAAAAAAGTCACTTGCCAACTTAATAGAGTTGATTAATAATTGATCTATTTAATAGAATTTAAAGTCTTCTAATCCTTAGTTAGTTCTATACTCAAGTTTACCTTTTATGATAACTCCAAATAAATTTCTTAAGAAATGATTTTCAAAGTAGTATACTTTACTTAAGTTTTAACTTAGATTTTTAATTAAAGTAATGAAATTTTGCATGCCTAACTTAGAGTTGAAAATAATTTTTCAAGTTGTCTTGATCAAATATTGTTCAGAATATATATACATATACACATATATATATTATACTAACTTAACAAAAGAAGAAAAATTTCTCTTAAAATCATTGGTGGTTCTATTTTACTAAGCCTAAGTTGGTGAGTAATTAAGCCCGAGGAGTATTTCTATGCTTAATGACCTAAGCCCAATTGGGTTGGGATTCATTGGCCCAAAACTCGCTAAATGGTCACTTAGAAAGCCGATTAAAAGAACAAAACCACCAAGGAATAAAGAGTAAATAAAATAAAAAAAATTTAAAAAATCATACTAACCATGTTTTTATATATAGTTATATTTGTATATGTTCTTGAAGAATTAAATGGATTAAAAGACTTGAAGTTTGTTTAAAACAAAGAGTTAGCATGTTCTTTTCAAAACTTTTAAATTAAATTTTTGAGTTAAACTTGGTTTTGTATAACTATAATGGAAGGATTTTTTAAGAAAATTACATTGGAGTTATGATAAAAATATTTTCTTGAGTATTAACCAACTTCAATTGGAATGTTTGAAGATATCAAATGAATTAATTATTTCATTAACTTCTTTAAATTGGCAAGTTGACTGAATTTTGTGGGTATATTCACGCAAACCCTCACGAGACTACAACTTCGTCCACTAGGGTAACCTAGGGGTTTAAAGGCTTGTTGTATCGCTAAATACAACAGCGATTCTGCTTGAAAGTGTGTTAAGTTTTTTTTTTTTATTTGCTAGAGGACTAGCAAAAGTTTAGGTGTGGGGGTATTTGATTATCACATTTTAATTACATTTTTATACCCTCATTACCTATTTTATATGAATAAAGATATCACTAATAATCATTTTTATCTTAATTTGCGTGTTAATAAAGTATTAATGAATAAAAGCTAAAAAGAGAACTCAAATTTCCTCATTTGTCAACCTTTACTGAAGCCGAGATCAAGCCGAGCAATCTGAGAAGATGCAAGGATCAAATATAAAAGAAATCAAATAAAAATAATGTTCAAGATGTTAGCCACAAAGAAATGATGATATCTCTCAATCAGGAAGAATTTAACATATAATATATGAAAATCGCCTATCTCGACGAGACGGAGCTAACTGCATTTTAGTTTTCAAATTCCAATCGGTTCACCAACCGGTTGTTTCAGTGGCCGATTGGCAACGATTAATTTAACAACTTCGATTTGTGGCTAAGATTTGATCCTTGGAGCCCAAGTTTCATCCAATGGTTCATGTGCATTGCTGTAGGCTATAAATAGGGGTTGAGGGGGAGAGGTTTGAGTGTGAAATATTTTGTAAAAACTCCATTTGGAGAGGAGGGTTACTCTTAATTGAGGAGACCTTCCAAAATTGTAACTTTGTTACACAATAAATGAAATTTTCACCCCTTCAATTTCCTTTCTCTTCTTCTAATCCAAGGACCAAAAGGAGGATTAGATTAAGATCAGGAGTTGTTGGTTTCTATTTTATTTCTTTTTCATTTTCTTTCTTGTTCATTTATTGCTTTGTAGCTTAGATTTACTTTCATGCAATTTAATTTCATGCAATTTACTTTCATGCAATTTACTTTCATGCAATGTATTTACTTTCTAGAATAGATTTTCCTTTTCTTTAATTCACCTTGAGGCTAGAACCCTCTAGGAAATTACCCTTTTCTAAGTGTGGAGCCAATATTTGTGGGATCCCTAGAGATTGTTTGAAACTAGCTAACAAATCCAACTCATTTTCATGAGATTGAGATAAGCTAAGTGGATCTACTCTAGATTCCTCATATCTTTAATTAATCCTCCATACTTTACATTCTTGATTTTGCACTTATCCTTGTTTTCCATTTGTTTGCTATTTTCCTTTATTCTTGATTTTGATTTTCCTTTACTCTCTCCTCTCTCTCTCAATCTTGTTTTCTTTTATTTTGCACTTATTTTCTCTCAATCTCATTTTCCCTCCATGTGCATATAATCTCAAACCTAGTTTTGTTATTATGTGCATATAACCACCACCACACTCTCAACTTTATTTTTCTCCTCCTTTGCACATAATCCACAATCCACTCTCTTTAACCTCTCCACATCCACTTTCACCATTTTATCGTTTTCATTATATTTGAATAAACTCCTAATTGTCGCGCATAATTTGAGAACCAAAACTTGAGCAAAACTCTCCCTACTTTCCCGTTCCTCGTGGGATCGATAATCTTTTATACTATAACTTGATAAGGGTTGTATACTTGCAACTAAGGTAATCACTCAAAATTACCCATCAATCATTGTGCCTGTTGATGCCAGCTTACTGGCAGGGATTCCAAGGTGATACATGGTAGCGGGGGCATGATGCTCCTGTGAAACCGGATCGACTTGGATCGGTTAACTTCACTAGAGCCAATATACGGTGAAGTATAGCGGCCTATCATGCTTGGAATTCCTTGTCGCATATCCTCCTTTGTAAAAGTGATGCGGGGAAGTGCTTAGCCGCCCGGGTTACCTTGTTGGGCGACTCTTACGGATTTGGCTTAATGCGGGTAAGAAAGACTTCGAATCGGCTAGAGCCTCTTGAAGAGCTTTTCTTGTCTCTTTTGACAACATAGCTTCGTAAAGTGATCCTCAGCGGGAATATTAGCCAATTGGGCCATGGCGTCGGCGATATGGGGAGTTGGAGCTTCGGTTTGTCTCTTCTAATCGGGTGATTGAACCGAGACCGCCGAGCCGAACTTCTTCGCGCTTTCTTTGTGGCTTCTTTGGCACCACTTGTCATGCTTTCACAGTGAGGGGAATTGTTGGTACCCCAGCTCGGCGGCGTCTTGGCATTAGGGTCGGAGACTTAGGGTACTTGTATTTGTACTTCGTGTCCGCTCACGGTGGCGTGGGCTTGAGTTCTCCTTGAACAAGCGGAAAGTCGCCACTTCTTCATCGTCCTTCTCTGGAATTCTTTGAGCGGCATGGCATAGTTTGCCTTTTCCCTTGGACTTCTTTTTGGCCGAAGGCGTAGTCCATTGATCGTCTTCCGGCAAGTCGGGGTGGACCCAAAGGATTTCTCCGTTGCGTGCGTGTGTGATGCGAGTCCCTTCTCCGTTGCGTGAGGATCCTCGTTCACCATCTTCATTCCTACCTTCACTCTTTGGCGTCGGTGAAACCAATCCAAAGTAAGCGATCCGAAGCTTATAGAGGCGCATTTGCTCCACCTTCTTCTCTTTAGAGGGTTTTGGAGTAATGACTCCAACATCGATCAAGGCACGAATCTTATCCACGAGATGGTAGCGAACTTTGTAGGATGATGTCTTGCCCTATGGTAGCCAGGTACTTAGGATCTGTAACCTTCTTTGCCTCCTCTTGGTTCACAATTGGGGCAAGCTGGATCTTATTGTTCTCGGAAGGTATTTAAAGATGCACGGAACTTCCTCGTCTTTGAGCGAGTAAGTCTTGGGAAACCTCGAACGGAAGGCTTCGATTTTGGTGGTTGGCCATTGAGGCTGCGATTCTTTGTGGTGCAGTAACATTTGTGGCTGCAGTTCGAAGGTTTGATTGGCATCAACAGACTTCGCTGGCGCTTTACCTCTGCCACGTGGAACAAATTCTGTTTGTTCGTGCTTGTTGGTGGCTGGCCTCTTTCTGCTTTCTTCCTCTTAAGGAACCTTTCAGCTTGCTCTCCACGAACCTTCAAATCCTTCCACGTTATAGACGGTGCTGTCCCCATTGCCTCTAGCATGTCTATCGACAAGTTGCTATGGCAGGTCTGGAGGATGAACTCCTTAGTTATTGGATCCCGACAGTTCATTGCCTTGTTCCGGAATCGTTTGATGAAGATATCCACAGTTTCTCCGTCCTTCTGCTTCTCGTCGAGCAATGTCCCGATCGATACTTCGGTATCGTCGTCGAAGAAATTGGTGAGGAAACTAGATTCCATGTCGTCCCAGCTGCGAATGCTCCCCGGTTTGAGACGGCGGTACCAATCGAAGGTAGCCCCACGAAGGGTGCCAACGAATGACCGAACCATCAGGGGCTCGTTACCGGAAATAACTCCGAGGTGCGACTTGAAATAAATCAAGTGCTTTGCGTTGGAGAACCCTTCCGATCAAGCGGTGTAAAGTTTATTAAGTTAAACTTGGTAGTGCGAATTGATTCCCACTCCCTCGGGTATGGGCAAGGAATACTGTCTTCTTCACCTCTTGGCGGAATCGGTGAGTTGATTTTGCTCTCGAGGTCTTTGATCTTCGCTCTCATGGCGACCATATCTAGATTATGCCCGGCGTTGCGTGGTTCGGAGGGTTATCATCCTCTTGTGCTTCCTCGATGCAATTCATCATCTGATCGATGTCGATCGCGTGACTCGATTCACCTCGATGTTTTGTCAAGGCTTGGATCTGTTGGTCATGCATTTCTCTCATCGTCGCATGGCCAACTCCATCTCTAACTTGAAGTTTTCCGTTGTTTATTCAGCGCCGTCTAGCATTTTAGCCACTTGATGCATGCGATCATAAGCGTTTCTTGGGGGCTCCCTTCACTAGATACGGTATGATCAGAGGCGATTGCGGAGCCAATATCCGACGCATCATCCTCTGCGGGTATCCCTTTCAGAAGTTTGTCATATCTGGACCGTCGGATAGTCGGACCATAAGCGAGTTAACGTTAGCGTCTTGTAGCCCGTGGCAGCGATTCTTTGCCGGTCATGTTATTAGTGACCTCTGGCAATTCATCCTCTCGGGATATCATCCTTCTGCGGAGTCGCCTTGACCTAGGTCTTGGCGTGTTGGTGCTAAGCCTCTGGAAGACCGATACCCTTTCTGGAGTTTCTTGACGGCAATTGCATTCCGAAAGCACCGTCTTGATAAGCTTGGAGCACAAGCATGACCGCGTCAATTTAGGGGAATCCCTCCGAGATTTTCGTACCCTTACCGCGGTAGTACGGCTTCGTCGGTGTGTGTACCGGAGCAATCTGACGTGTGTTGGCGTGATCTCTCGGGTATAACGTCATCGTCATCAGACGAGAGCGTCTCCTTCCGAGAATGGCCAAAACTACCGAAAGTAACTCGCCTTGACTTCCGCTTATGTGAACGTGAAGTTTCAGGGGACTCTCGGACTTCGATCTTTAATCCGGTTGGTGGGGTTGCAGGAATCTCCCGATCCTTTTTGGAACGGGTGTAGCCTCCTGTATGGGGAGCGACCCGTGATTCCTTCTGAGGACCCAAGCGATCCTTGATAGTTGGTTTGGCGGTGGTGACGGGAGTTGGCTTCACCACCGGTTCAGGTGCCGGCACCTTTGACCTTGAGGCGCCATCGGTCTTGGGCTTTGGTGTTGAACTTGAGACGCCTATAGCCTTCGGCTTAAGTGCCAAAACAGGAGCGTGGGCAACTGGGGTTGGGGCACCGTTAGGCTTGGGCCTCCAAACCTGGTGGCACGTTGGTGGCTTCTTTACCACCTCCTTCTTCAATTCACGAGCCTGCTGCACCAAAGCTTCGTGCACTGCGTAGGAGTCTTGGCTTCGGATCGCTCTGAAGTGTGGAGCGGTTCCGTTTGACACGGACCCACTCGTTGGTTGACGGCTTGGATAGACCGTCGATCCCTTGAGGTTGGAGCCTCTGCGTAAGTCTGGATCTTAGATCAGCTTCATAGCGGACCCCATCCATGGATTGCACGGCCTTGGCATGTTTGCGCGCCATGCTTTGTCGTCGCCTTTGGTGGGCTCGCTTGGAGAGTGGAGGCGCATCATCGGCGTTCATCTCAGGCGCCATCTGGACTTCGGGCGCCGAAGGGGATTTCTCGCTACCTGCTGCAGCGGGGTTGGACTCGCCGTCCTGGGGCTCTACATCGGAGGCCCATCGGGTTCTCCTTGCAGCGGAGTCCTTCTTGGAGCGGCGGGGAGAGCTGGATCTGGAGGACGAGGAAAGATACTCCTCGTACTTCTGTTGGTCGAACTCGAACTCGGCCTCTTCCTCCACCGGGATAGGGATCCGCGGTTGCGGCCCGACGACCTCCGATCTGAGGCCGGTGGCTCCCCTTAATGGTCGCCCGGCTTGTTCGCGGTAAAAGTCGGTTTGATTGTCATTGATTTGAACTGTTACAAACTTCAGTCGCCTGAAACAAATTCAAAGAGAAATATCGCCTTTTATTTTAAGGCTTACAATGAAAATCAAAAAAGATTACAACTTTTTTCCTTTTGTGAACAAACACGAGGGTCTCTGTTATATCGGATCCTCGCTTGCGTGGGTTCTTTGCTGTCTTAGGGACTTTTGTGTCCGTGGACCACAGCGCAATTCGATCGGTGGAAACCGGGTTCTAGAACTTCTGAGGCGTAAAGGGGCTCGTTTCACGAAGGAAGCGAAAGCGCTGAGGATCACACTCACGAAGGAGAGGATCGCTGCGGGGATCGCACTCCGCGAAGGAGAGGATCGCCGAGCGGTGAGATCTACTAGGAGAAATCCTGGCTATCCACGAGATTAAGGCGAAGCTTAATCTAGAGGGTATCTGTAGTTCGACCCGAATTCAGTTACCTTGCGATTTGTGGATCTGATGTCGAACGGACTTGTGCTTGCCGGTGCTTGAAACTGTGCAAAAGATTCGCCCAAAGTCCAAGCCCAAGCTCTCCAAAGTTCATTTGGAAGCCTTGAAATTCAGTAGAGATCAAGCTCCAGTCCGCCTCTCTCCAAAAAAAACTCCGCTGATCTCCGCCAATCCGCTCAGAAAAATCACCAAATCAGTCCTCTGGAAGCCCGAGCCAACCTCCCAAAATCCAAGCAGACCCCTCCCTATTTATACAAGTCGAGGGGGGGGGTCTTGTGCTGTCCGCGTCGGTGCCTCGGCCAAGTCGGCCGAGGTGCCTCGGCTAACTAGGCCGCGGTGCCTCGGCCAAAGTGGCCGAGGTGCCTCGGCTAATTAGGCAGCGGTGCCTCGGCCAAAGTGGCGAGGTGCCTCGGCTAACTAGGCAGCGGTGCCTCGGCCAAAGTGGCGAGGTGCCTCGGCTAACTAGGCAGCGGTGCCTCGGCCAAAGTGGCGAGGTGCCTCGGCTAACTAGGCAGCGGTGCCTCGGCCAAAGTGGCGAGGTGCCTCGGCTAACTAGGCAGCGGTGCCTCGGCCAAAGTGGCGAGGTGCCTCGGCTAACTAGGCAGCGGTGCCTCGGCCAAAGTGGCGAGGTGCCTCGGCTAACTAGGCAGCGGTGCCTCGGCCAAGTCGGCCGAGGTGCCTCGGCTAACTAGGCAGCGGTGCCTCGGCCAAAGTGGCGAGGTGCCTCGGCTAACTAGGCAGCGGTGCCTCGGCCAAGTCGGCCGAGGTGCCTCGGCTAACTAGGCAGCGGTGCCTCGGCCAAGTCGGCCGAGGTGCCTCGGCTAACTAGGCAGCGGTGCCTCGGCCAAAGTGGCGAGGTGCCTCGGCTAACTAGGCAGCGGTGCCTCGGCCAAGTCGGCCGAGGTGCCTCGGCTAACTAGGCAGCGGTGCCTCGGCCAAGTCGGCCGAGGTGCCTCGGCTAACTAGGCAGCGGTGCCTCGGCCAAAGTGGCGAGGTGCCTCGGCTAACTAGGCAGCGGTGCCTCGGCCAAGTCGGCCGAGGTGCCTCGGCTAACTAGGCAGCGGTGCCTCGGCCAAAGTGGCGAGGTGCCTCGGCTAACTAGGCAGCGGTGCCTCGGCCAAGTCGGCCGAGGTGCCTTGGCTAAGTTGGCCGAGGTGCGCCATTTTCGTTGTTTCCCATCGTTTTCTCGGTCTTCCGGGCTTAGGTCCTGCCTATTCTGACTCTTGGCCTTCTCCAGACTTAGGTTCCGTCTGTATTTGGTTCCAGGACTAACTCTTGGTTCGTTCCGGTTCAACGGTCCTGGAATCCGATCGTCTGTTCAAGTCCGGTTTAAACCGTGTTTGTGACGCTGTGCGTTTGCCGCCGGGTTCGCGTTTTAACGATTCGACGTCCGTATCATTCGATAGGTTGTCATTCGCCGACTCCCCGTCACGAGTTGGTTTCGAGGATCTTGTAAGTATTTTTCAACGCCTACAGCGGACTCATTCGAAGAATTCTTCATCGAATATATCCCGCGCCTTCAGAACGCTCATGCGGATGCACTGGCGGCGTTAGCTGTGTCGTTAGCACAACCTTCCGAGACCGAGCAATTAGTTACGGTCAGGACTCACCAGCTCTTCGTACCAATATATGATGGGGTACAAGAAGACAAAGGGATAGTTACCAAAGAGGTAAATGCAACCCAAACCAAGTTGGAGCCCCGAGATTGGCGCTTTCCTATCATCGATTACGTCTTACATGGTATTCTACCAGAAGACGTGAAGGAGAGAGAGTCAATCCGGCGAAGAGCTCCAAGATTCTTTTACGACACAGAAACCCAGATGCTATATCGCCGGGGGTACGATGGTCTTTTACTCCGATGCCTCTCAAACAAAGAGGCAGAAGAGGTCCTTCGGGAAGCACACGAAGGTGAATGTGGTGCGCACCAGCCTGGTCCCAAGCTCTACGATCGAATCAGGAGAATGGGCTACTTTTGGCCCACGATGATTAATGACGCAGTCGAGTACGCCCGGAAATGCCACGCGTGTCAAATTCACGCGAATTATATGCATCAGCCTCTGGCGGTTGCATCCTTCGCCACATCCCGCCATTCGAGACATGGGGAATGGACGTTGTAGGTCCCATTTTTCCTCCGTCAGTCAAAGGCGATCGGTTTATTCTAGCAATTACCGACTACTTCTCCAAGTGGGCTGAAGCAATCCCGCTAAAAGAAGTAAAGGCGAGTACTGTCGTCAAATTTATCAAACACCATGTCATTTACCGACACGGTGTCCCAAGACGGATCGTGCATGACAATGGTCCCCAATTCATCAGCAATTCCTTCATCAGGTTTTGCGAGAAATTCAAGATACAAGACGTCTCGTCGACAGCCTATAATCGAGCTGCAAATGGATTAGCCGAGGCATTCAACAAGACGATTATTAAGATTCTGTCGAAGCTTGTGAAGAATAACAAGCGAGACTGGGACGATAAACTCGGAGAAGCACTCTGGGCATATCGCTGTGATACGCCGCGCCAACTGGAGAGACCCGTATTCTTTGGTTTCACGGTGCGGCGATTCTCCGTTAAATCAAATTCCGTCACTTCGCATCGCCCTTTCAACAGAGATGACGACCGAAGAACAACATCAAAAACGTCTCGAAGAGCTTGAGATATTAGATGAGAAGCGCCTGGAAGCTCAACAACGCATTGAGTTCTACCAAGCTAGGATGTCGAGAGCTTTCAACAAGAAAGTACGACAACGGAGTTTCAAAGAAGGAGATTTGGTCCTCGCTGCTCGACGACCGATAATCCTCACTTCCAAAAAGAAAGGTAAATTCGAACCTAAATGGGAGGGTCCGTTTGTAATAGAAACGGTCTACTCTAATGGTGCATACCGCCTAATTACCCAAAATGGCGACCGGCAATTAATGCCGATAAATGGGAAGTTCCTGAAGAAATACTACCCTTAGTATCTTCAGGATAACCCGTTTCAACGGGAAGTTTCTCGTGGGATGTGTTACCCACTTTCCTTGAGGATAACCCTAGATTTATCCTCCATCATAATTTCCCCCACCGATCAAATTCCTTGACGGTGGGCCTACAAATTTTATGGTACATTGCCACAATCTCCTCTTGATTCCTTCTATGAACAAGAGGCCCAATCAAAATCCCTTTTACGCCGGAGATAGAATATAAAATTCTTCCTCTCCAAGCATCAGATCCCTTTCGTGATAAACGGAGGGGTTCGTTCCATCTCTCTCCTAGGTAGCACCGGTGAAGGTATCTTGTAGGGATTTTCGGACCGGGTTGTCCTTTGAAGGTCACACGAGTCTCTTCGGTTCTGAGTGGAGTTCCCACTCTTAGCTCCACTTCTCCTAGGTAGCACCGGTGAAGGTATCTTGTAGGGATTTTCGAGACCGGGTTGTCCTTTGAAGGTCACACGAGTCTCTTCGGTTCTCGGAGTGGAGATCCCACTCTTAGTTCCATCTTCATCTTAGGTAGCGCCGGTGAAGGTATCTTGTAGGGATTTTCGGACCGGGTTGTCCGTGAAGGTCGCTGAGTCTTTTCGGTTCTCGGTGGAGATCCCACTCTTAGTTCCACCCTCCTCCGGTAGCGCCGGTGAAGGTAAGCTTGGAACTTTCATCTTAGGTAGCGCCCGTGAAGGTATCTTGTAGGGATTTTCGAACCGGGTTGTCCTTTGAAGGTCACACGAGTCTCTTCGGTTCTCGAGTGGAGTTCCCACTCTTAGCTCCACTTCTCTCCTAGGTAGCACCGGTGAAGGTATCTTGTAGGGATTTTCGAACCGGGTTGTCCTTTGAAGGTCACACGAGTCTCTTCGGTTCTCGGAGTGGAGATCCCTCTTAGTTCCATCTTCATCTTAGGTAGCCGTGAAGGTATGCAGGGATTTTCGAACCGGGTTGTCCGTGAAGGTCGCTGAGTCTTTTCGGTTCTCGAAGTGGAGATCCCACTCTTAGTTCCATCTTCATCTTAGGTAGCGCCGGTGAAGGTAAGCTTGGAACTTTCATCTTAGGTAGCGCCCGTGAAGGTATCTTGTAGGGATTTTCAGACCAGGTTGTCCGCTGAAGGTCACTGAGTCTCTTCGGTTCTCGAGTGGAGTTCCCACTCTTAGCTCCACTTCTCTCCTAGGTAGCCCGGTGAAGGTATCTTGTAGGGATTTTCGAGACCGGGTTGTCGCTTTGAAGGTCACGAGTCTTTTCGGTTCTCGGTGGAGATCCCACTCTTAGTTCCATCTTCATCTTAGGTAGCGCCGGTGAAGGTATCTTGTAGGGATTTTCGGACCGGGTTGTCCGTGAAGGTGCTGAGTCTTTTCGGTTCTCGAAGTGGAGATCCCTCTTAGTTCCATCTTCATCTTAGGTAGCGCCGGTGAAGGTAAGCTTGGAACTTTCATCTTAGGTAGCGCCGGTGAAGGTATGCGCCGAGATTTTCAAACCGGGTTGTCCGGTGAAGGTGCTGAGTCTTTTCGGTTCTCGAAGTGGAGATCCCACTTTTAGTTTCATCTTTCATCTTAGGTAGCCCGTGAAGGTATCTTGTAGGGATTTTCAGACCGGGTTGTCGCTGAAGGTCACGAGTCTCTTCGGTTCTCGGTGGAGATCCCACTTTTAGTTCCATCTTTCATCTTAGGTAGCGCCGACTGAAGGTATGCGCCGAGATTTTCAGACCAGGTTGTCCGACTAAAGGTCACCTGAGTCTTTTCAATTCCTACGGCAAGGAATTTGTTGTTAGCCTCATCCCGGGAAATAGAACACATTCTTCCTTTCCCACCTCAATCAATCTTACGCCGGTTTAGTCTTTCTCCGATTGAAGAAGACACCAGAGTTCGATTCTGGGGCATTTTATCCCGAAGCCTAAGAAGGGATAAAGCGGCGCCTCCTGCAGCGTTGCGGTTTAGTCTTTTAGATTGAAGAAGACACCAAAGTTCGATTACGGGGCATTTTATCGAAGCCTAAGAAGGGATAAAGCCAGCGCCTCCTGCAGCGTTGCGGTTTAGTCTTTTTCGATTGAAGAAGACACGAGTTTGATTAAGGGCATTTTATCCGAAGCCTAAGAAGGGATAAAGCCAGCGCCTCCTGCAGCGTTGCGGTTTAGTCTTTTTCCGATTGAAGAAGACACCAAAGTTCGATTACGGGGCATTTTATCCGAAGCCTAAGAAGGGATAAAGCCAGCGCCTCCTGCAGCGTTGCGGTTTAGTCTTTTAGATTGAAGAAGACACCAGAGTTTGATTCTGGGGCATTTTATCCCGAAGCCTAAGAAGGGATAAAGCCAGCGCCTCACACGCGTTGC
Organism: Asparagus setaceus; assembly: GCA_012295165.1. Classification (NCBI taxonomy): domain Eukaryota; kingdom Viridiplantae; phylum Streptophyta; class Magnoliopsida; order Asparagales; family Asparagaceae; genus Asparagus; species Asparagus setaceus. The sequence continues at coordinate 8,222,167 of CM022707.1, forward strand.
CGGTTTAGTCTTTCTCCGATTGAAGAAGACACCAGAGTTTGATGCTGGGGAATTTGATCCCAAATCCTTAGCAGGGATAAGTCAACGCCTACCATGCGTTGCCGGGTAGTCTATTCCCGTGACAAAAGACGAAGTCTACGTATTCAACATCGTAGCATTAAGTCTAAGAGAGTTTCATTCTTTTAGCACAACGTTGTGTGTAGAACGGATTTAGACAATCTACATGCTAGCCCAACTCAAACGGTAGTTGGTAAAGGCTAATCAAACCCGTTGATGGCTGAGGGTTTGACAAAAATCCTATAAGTATTATGGTTAATTATTTCTGACGAAGTAAAAGAATCATAATAAACAATGAAAGGGATGGATCTTATTCATTTGAAGCAAATATAGAAGGAGCTACAACTGTTTAAACATCAAGTCTATGACAAAGGATTTGTTGTTCGAGCTGAGACACTTCACCATTGTAAGCCTGGTGGAGTTCTTCCTGCAACTCGGCCTTGAAGGACTCCTCATCGGTGTTCAGTGTCTTCGTGGTTGCCTCCTCGAGCTCAGCCAGTTTCTGCTTCGACAGATCGAGTTCCCTAGACGCAACGGTGAGGGCTTCTTCCTTGTTGGCCTTGGCGACTCAAGCTGCTCATCCTATCTTCCTCGGCATGGAGCTCTCCCACGGCGATATTATCCTCTCCTTTTCGCCACAATATCGGTCACGGATGTGGCTTAGGGAAGAATATGTCGGCAACAACAGCTCAGAGCTGATGGTGATCTCTGCATCACGGACTTGAGCCCGGTAAAACACGAGCATCGCGCCATGCCTCTAAGCGAGTCGTATGGCGGCTACATATGAGGAAGCCCGGCTACCGCGGCTCTTGCGATCTCTGAAGCTTTCCCTCCAGATGGGCGAGGTCATCAACAATGGCCTGAGCCAGCTCGGGATAACCCATATCCCGTACCAAGGCCATCCGGGGATCAAGCAGTGGCCTGAACTGATGAAGAGAAAGCCCGCCATGAAGGACCTTTTCGATCACCGTGTTCACCAGAGAAAAGAATGAGCGTACTTCCAAACAGATAATAAGATGGGATGGATCTTCATCCAGCATCAACGCTCTCACCAGATCATGGAGTCGAGATGTAGGCTCTACACAGAAGAAGAGAGGACTTTAGAATCTTCAGTCAAAAATTGGCGAAAACTTATTTGGCTAAAGGACTCTTACCCGTCTCCTTCGGTGTAGTTTCAGAGACTAGTGAGTCTACCAGAGGCGTATCTATCGCTGGGATGCTGTCAACCGCAGCTGAGCCCTCAGTGTGCTCATCTATCTCAGCGATTATTTGTGATAGGCGATTAGAAGCGGCGGAAAGAGGAGTCCCTGCCACTACACAAAGGGAGCGTCTCAGCCTCTTTTAATTATAGTGGTATTGGCCAAACGGCTGGTCCTATAATTAATCGAAGAGAAAATTCATACCTTCTTCAGGGATGGTAGCTTCAGGTAAATCTTCACCGAATGCATTGCCATCCTGTGACCAAGTGCGTAACAGGTCATCCATGGAAGTATTGCCGTATAAACCAGCTTCCACGAAATCTTCCATTGAGAAGTCTGAAAAAGAAGGCATTAGGAAAACGAATGCAACTAAGAGTTGACGAACAATAGGTAAAGCTACTTACCTCCTACAGTGGAATTAGCTTGCCTAGCCTCGGTTCGTGCATTTGTCTCCTGCAATCCTTCTAAAAGAGCAAAAAAGCAAAGAGACAATTAATGGGGGTACGAATTCCGAGTCGTTCAATTCTCGCATTCGCCATCTAGAAGAGGAGTTATCGATGTTAGATGTACCTGGGTTCACCGAATCAGGTCCTACATCGGCCTCCTCCGCCATAGCTCCATACATCTGTTGAGTAAAACTTGGCTCAGCATGAGCAGAACTGGGCCCAGCAGAATTGTGGTGAGGAAAATCAAAACCAGAATCATAATCTCTAAAACCCCCTGCATGCAAACGGAGAAACGTTAGTCTCCAAAAGCCGAAAACTTCAGGTTACATCATGGCGAATTGTTACCTCCGTCGCTGACTGGATCATCGCTGGTCAAGTCTATATCAAAGGACCGAGAATTCACCCGAGTCTTATGGGCTAATCTCTTTCGTTTAACCCCTCGAGAAGGTCGAAATTCCTCTTCTTGTGATTTTCACGAAAGTTCAGTTGGATGAGGAATCCAATAGAAAGGATGAAAGCGAAGGGAAAAAGAGAGTACCAAGGTTCGCGACCTCGCTTGGTCCTCTTCTAAAGTCCCGACACGAGTGGTGGAATTCCCCTCGGCCTCAATGGGTGGATGAGATTGCGGCGCTTCCTCGAACTTGGCGGCATCACGGAGATGTCCGAGTGTCGGCTCGCGATGCCCGGCCACAGTGCGAGATAGCCCTCACAGGGACTGGCTCGTTAGCTACTAATAGCCAACTACAATGAAGGAATGTCGACTCGGTGGCGGTGCGAGCTCGGAGGCCGAATCTAGCACCGGTACATCCCATGACGCTCCACAACCATGCTCGAAGGCCATCCACAAGTCCACCTCGAGTCTGGAGCTGTCGGTTCGGGTTCCCAACATAAAGTTGGTCGTAACCGAACTGGCGAGCAAAACGACAGGGAAAATAAGGCTCAATGAAGCATTCCTCCTTTACTCGGAAAGTGAGATACCCTGGCCTGATATTCACTAGCCAGTTGAAACAGCCAATGTCAAGTGAAGTCTGCTGTGTCTTCGGCACCTCCTCGTCAACCAAGGACTCACCATATTGACCAGAGAATCGAGGAAAACATCTGGAAAAGATCCACCCTTTGTGAATCTGCATCTGTTTCTTGATCTCTGCAAAGCCACGCCCCTTCCATCTGCAATCCTCTACCAACCGCAAGAAAGGAGTAGACGAATCTGTGGAACCCGGTGCCGACATCATGTCGGGACGATGAAGGACCAACCAGGCCATCAAATAGGTATATGGGAGCTCTACTCGGACGGAAGGAATACGTGATGATGGCTCGTCTTTTCTCTGAGTAAACGCTCGGACTATATGCCGCAATCCACGGTGAATATTGGCCACCATTACCGGAAGGAGAGAGAGTTCCTTCTTGTGGGCAAGCTGAACTGCAGGGTAAAGGACCTCCAAAGGTAAAGCATCATCAGATTGATATGGAACCGCACATTTCTTTAGCCATATTGCAAGATAGCCGGCTAGAAGAGTTGTAGGTTGGATAGGCTTTACCGCATGCCACAGAATGGTTGCAAACTTGGTCCCTGGGGGAAAATCATCTTCGGCGTAGCTGAGCGTATAAGAGTTAGCCTCGGACCTCTCGATCAGTTCATTAACCTTCGAAGGAGTAAGCGGTGACAGTTCACATATTTCCTCGCCAGATTTGTCCTCCAAATGCTGGAACAAGTAATTGGCAAATTGCTTCAGACTCACTTGCGATTTCCTTTTGGCGCAAGGTTCAGATTGGGCCAGAGCTATATGATAATGACAAGTGAGATCCCACAAAATTTTGTGACGATCAGGTGTGTGTTTCTTCAGCCGACTCAGTTCCTGATTGGAAGGGAAATACTCTTGATATAGCATCTTCCCCATGGGTAAATCGGAAATCCGATACATCTCATGTAGAGCCAGCCCCAACTCGCCGTGTTTCGTGAAAAATGTATTTGAATCTGGATTGTAGAGCTCAAATAAGGCAAAGAAATGATTAACGCTGATTGGAAGGCCATACATGGTGGCACGAATCGCTGAATACAGACCGCAAGCACGAAGTTCTCCATCCCATCGGCTGAGGACGTAGTTGGTCAGGCGACCCCACCAATGTTTACCTGATGAGTGAACCCAGCCGTAAAATCTATGACTAGATGACGGCATCTCTCGCCCCAGCGTAGCGAGGCGATTCTTCAGAGTCGAGGCAGGAACAAAGAGCTCATCACGGGGCAGTGTGTCCAGCCCTACAACCCCAGGGTGAAGGCCGATGACGTGATTTCTGTTGGAACCCGGGCGGCTGGCGGGTAATATTCTCACAAGAAATATTCTTAGGGATAACTTCGATCGTCGCGGATTGCACCGACGCAAATCAACGCGTCGCCTAATCCTACTCAACTAGGATTACGAGTATAAACCGTTTCCTAATTTGTCGAAGTTCGGAAGAATATTCTCACAAGAAATATTCTTAGGGATAACTTCGATCGTCGCGGATTGCACCGGCGCAAATCAGCGTCGCCTAATCCTACTCAACTAGGATTACGGTATAAACTGTTTCCTAATTTGTCGAGAAGTTCCGGAAGAATATTCTCACAAAAATATTCTTAGGGATAACTTCGATCGTCGCGGATTGCACCGGCGCAAATCAGCGTCGCTAATCCTACTCAACTAGGATTACGAGTATAAACTGTTTCCTAATTTATCGAGAAGTTCGGAAGAATATTCTCACAAGAAATATTCTTAGGATAACTCGATCGCATGGATTGCACCGACGCAAATCAACGCGTCGCCTAATCCTACTCCAACTAGGATTACGGTATAAGCTGTTTCCTAATTTATCGAGAAGTTCGGAAGAATATTCTCACAAGAAATATTCTTAGGGATAACTTCGATCGTGCGGATTGCACCGGCGCAAATCAGCGTCGCTAATCCTACTCAACTAGGATTACGAGTATAAACCGCTTCCTAATTTGTCGAAGTTCGGAAGAATATTCTCACAAGAAATATTCTTAGGATAACTCGATCGTATGGATTGCACCGACGCAAATCAACGCGTCGCCTAATCCTACCCAACTAGGATTACGAGTATAAACCGTTTCCTAATTTGTCGAGAAGTTCCCTAAGAATATTCTCACAAGAAATATTCTTAGGGATAACTCGATCGTATGGATTGCACCGACGCAAATCAACGCGTCGCCTAATCCTACCCAACTAGGATTACGGTATAAAGCTGTTTCCTAATTTGTCGAAGTTCGGAAGAATATTCTCACAAAAATATTCTTAGGGATAACTTCGATCGTCGCGGATTGCACCGACGCAAATCAACGCGTCGCCTAATCCTACCCAACTAGGATTACGGTATAAGCTGTTTCCTAATTTGTCGAGAAGTTCCCTAAGAATATTCTCACAAAAATATTCTTAGGATAACTCGATCGCATGGATTGCACCGACGCAAATCAACGCGTCGCCTAATCCTACCCAACTAGGATTACAGTATAAACTGTTTCCTAATTTGTCGAGAAGTTCCGGAAGAATATTCTCACAAGAAATATTCTTAGGGATAACTTCGATCGTGCGGATTGCACCGGCGCAAATCAGCGCGTCGCCTAATCCTACCCAACTAGGATTACGAGTATAAACTGTTTCCTAATTTATCGAGAAGTTCGGAAGAATATTCTCACAAAAATATTCTTAGGGATAACTTCGATCGTGCGGATTGCACCGGCGCAAATCAGCGTCGCCTAATCCTACTCCAACTAGGATTACGAGTATAAACCGTTTCCTAATTTGTCGAGAAGTTCCCTAAGAATATTCTCACAAGAAATATTCTTAGGGATAACTCGATCGCATGGATTGCACCGACGCAAATCAACGCGTCGCCTAATCCTACCCAACTAGGATTACAGTATAAACTGTTTCCTAATTTGTCGAAGTTCGGAAGAATATTCTCACAAGAAATATTCTTAGGGATAACTTCGATCGTCGCGGATTGCACCGGCGCAAATCAGCGTCGCCTAATCCTACTCAACTAGGATTACGAGTATAAACCGCTTCCTAATTTGTCGAGAAGTTCCCTAAGAATATTCTCACAAAAATATTCTTAGGGATAACTTCGATCGTCGCGGATTGCACCGGCGCAAATCAGCGTCGCTAATCCTACTCAACTAGGATTACGGTATAAGCTGTTTCCTAATTTGTCGAGAAGTTCCGGAAGAATATTCTCACAAGAAATATTCTTAGGGATAACTTCGATCGTCGCGGATTGCACCGGCGCAAATCAGCGTCGCTAATCCTACTCAACTAGGATTACGGTATAAGCTGTTTCCTAATTTGTCGAGAAGTTCCGGAAGAATATTCTCACAAAAATATTCTTAGGGATAACTTCGATCGTGCGGATTGCACCGGCGCAAATCAGCGTCGCCTAATCCTACCCAACTAGGATTACGGTATAAGCTGTTTCCTAATTTGTCGAGAAGTTCCCTAAGAATATTCTCACAAAAATATTCTTAGGGATAACTTCGATCGTCGCGGATTGCACCGGCGCAAATCAGCGTCGCTAATCCTACTCAACTAGGATTACAGTATAAACTGTTTCCTAATTTATCGAGAAGTTCGGAAGAATATTCTCACAAAAATATTCTTAGGATAACTCGATCGCATGGATTGCACCGACGCAAATCAACGCGTCGCCTAATCCTACTCAACTAGGATTACGGTATAAAGCTGTTTCCAAGTTTTCAACGAGGAGTTCTGGAGAATAAAACCATATTCTTAAGGATAACTTCGATCGTGCGGATTGCACCGGCGCAAATCAGCGTCGCCTAATCCTACCCAACTAGGATTACAGTATAAAGCTGTTTCCTAATTTATCGAGAAGTTCGGAAGAATATTCTCACAAAAATATTCTTAGGATAACTCGATCGCATGGATTGCACCGACGCAAATCAACGCGTCGCCTAATCCTACTCCAACTAGGATTACAGTATAAACTATTTCCTAATTTGTCGAGAAGTTCCGGAAGAATATTCTCACAAAAATATTCTTAGGGATAACTTCGATCGTGCGGATTGCACCGGCGCAAATCAGCGTCGCTAATCCTACTCAACTAGGATTACGAGTATAAACCGCTTCCTAATTTGTCGAGAAGTTCCCTAAGAATATTCTCACAAAAATATTCTTAGGATAACTCGATCGTATGGATTGCACCGACGCAAATCAACGCGTCGCCTAATCCTACTCCAACTAGGATTACGAGTATAAACTGTTTCCTAATTTGTCGAGAAGTTCCCAGAAGAATATTCTTAGGGATAACTCGATCGTGCGGATTGCACCGACGCAAATCAACGCGTCGCCTAATCCTACTCCAACTAGGATTACGGTATAAGCTGTTTCCTAATTTGTCGAAGTTCGGAAGAATATTCTCACAAGAAATATTCTTAGGGATAACTTCGATCGTCGCGGATTGCACCGGCGCAAATCAGCGCGTCGCCTAATCCTACTCCAACTAGGATTACAGTATAAACTGTTTCCTAATTTGTGAGAAGTTCGGAAGAATATTCTCACAAGAAATATTCTTAGGGATAACTTCGATCGTCGCGGATTGCACCGACGCAAATCAACGCGTCGCCTAATCCTACTCCAACTAGGATTACAGTATAAACTATTTCCTAATTTGTCGAGAAGTTCCGGAAGAATATTCTCACAAAAATATTCTTAGGGATAACTTCGATCGTGCGGATTGCACCGGCGCAAATCAGCGTCGCTAATCCTACTCAACTAGGATTACGAGTATAAACCGCTTCCTAATTTGTCGAGAAGTTCCTAAGAATATTCTCACAAAAATATTCTTAGGATAACTCGATCGTATGGATTGCACCGACGCAAATCAACGCGTCGCCTAATCCTACTCCAACTAGGATTACGAGTATAAACCGCTTCCTAATTTGTCGAGAAGTTCCTAAGAATATTCTCACAAAAATATTCTTAGGGATAACTTCGATCGTGCGGATTGCACCGACGCAAATCAACGCGTCGCCTAATCCTACTCCAACTAGGATTACGGTATAAGCTGTTTCCTAATTTGTCGAAGTTCGGAAGAATATTCTCACAAGAAATATTCTTAGGGATAACTTCGATCGTCGCGGATTGCACCGGCGCAAATCAGCGCGTCGCCTAATCCTACTCCAACTAGGATTACAGTATAAACTGTTTCCTAATTTGTGAGAAGTTCGGAAGAATATTCTCACAAGAAATATTCTTAGGGATAACTTCGATCGTCGCGGATTGCACCGGCGCAAATCAGCGCGTCGCCTAATCCTACTCCAACTAGGATTACGGTATAAACTATTTCCTAATTTGTCGAGAAGTTCCGGAAGAATATTCTCACAAGAAATATTCTTAGGGATAACTTCGATCGTGCGGATTGCACCGGCGCAAATCAGCGTCGCCTAATCCTACTCAACTAGGATTACGGTATAAGCTGTTTCCTAATTTGTCGAGAAGTTCCGGAAGAATATTCTCACAAGAAATATTCTTAGGGATAACTTCGATCGTCGCGGATTGCACCGGCGCAAATCAGCGTCGCTAATCCTACTCAACTAGGATTACAGTATAAACTGTTTCCTAATTTATCGAGAAGTTCCGGAAGAATATTCTCACAAGAAATATTCTTAGGGATAACTTCGATCGTCGCGGATTGCACCGGCGCAAATCAGCGTCGCTAATCCTACTCAACTAGGATTACAGTATAAAGCTGTTTCCAAGTTTTCAACGAGGAGTTCTGGAGAATAAAACCATATTCTTAAGGATAACTTCGATAACCCTCGATGTCCTCCTACCATAATATCCAAGAGAGGAACAACGGCGAGGCATGTAAGTCACGGACAACGTGTCTAGTCGGGAGGAACTTCTCCCACTATGAATAATCATATCCCAACAATGGCCAAAGCGTCGCATTCGCCGACTGAAGGCCAGCACGATGGTTGAAAGCCAAATGGTCTCTTGTTTCGACAAGGAATCCTTGGAGGATATCTCCATGAAAAGATTAGTCCTCCCGCTGTGGTTAAACCAACAACACACGTGATGACGGAAGAAATAGCCGACTGAGGGTTATGAAATTCCATGTATTCGACACAACCAACGTGTCGCCAACAAGGAGTTCACCGACATACGGATAAGTCCAAAAGTCTGATGGTTAGTCAAACAACAACCAACCGACACGAGTTACAAACAAAACTCACCCACCAGCTTCGAATCAAGATTTTAACAAGCGGTCAGACAATAAATGCAGCACCGTGATCTTATCAGAAATCCTACAAAGAACTGGATGGTCTGAAAGAATCGAAGACTTGAAGCTATCTTTTGGGACTCTCAGCCGACTGAAGGCCGGGAGCCATCATGTCCAAAGCATCCCAGATTCATCAAGAATCGAGACTGAGACGCTTTGGAGGGGGTATCTGTAGGCGTTGAAAAATACTTACAAGATCCCCGAAACCAACTTCGTGGCGGGAGTCGGCGAATGACAACCCATCGAATGATACGGACGTCGAATCGTTAAAGCGAACCGGCGGCAAACTCCGCAGCGTCACAAGCACGGTTCAAACCGGACTTGAACGGACGATCGGATTTCAGGACCGTTGAACCGGAACGAACCAAGAATTAGTCCCGGAATCAAATACAGACGGAACCTAAGTCCGGAGAAAGCCAAGAGTCAGGAAAACGACGAAACGGCGGAAAAAGAAGCGAAGCGGCGCGCCTCGGCCAACTTGGCCGAGTTACCTCGGCCAAGTGGCCGAAGTGGCTCGGCCACCATGGCCGAGCCACCTCGGCCAACTTGGCCGAGGTGGCTCGGCCACCATGGCCGAGCCACCTCGGCCACCTTGGCCGAGGTGCCTCGGCAAGTGGCGAAGTGGCTCGGCCACCATGGCCGAGCCTCCTCGGCCAACTTGGCGAGTTACCTCGGCCAAGTGGCCGAGCGACCTTACCCCATGCTATAAATAGGGGGTTCTCCTCACTTTGGGGACTCAGGGTGGATTTTGGGGATTTTCAGAGGCTCGGACTTGGGCTGGACTTTCTGATCTTCTGAAGAATTCTCGCGAGATCTACGAGTAGTCGACGCACGGTTCCGAGCACCGGCGAGCACAAGTTCAGTCGACGTCTGATCTACAAGCGGAAGGTAACTGAATTCGGGTCGAACTACAGATACCCTCTAGATTAAGCTTCGTCTTAATCTCAGGGATAGCGCTGTGATTTCTCCTAGTAGATCTCACCCGCTCCGGCGATCCTCTCCTTCGTGAGTGTGATCCCCGAAGGCGATCCTCTCCTTCGTGAGTGTGATCCCCTTAGGCGTTTCGTTTCCTTCGTGAAACGAGCCCCTGCACGTCTGTAGTTCCAGAACCCGGGTCTCTACCTGGATCGGAATTGCGCGGTGGTCCACGGACACAAAAAGTCCCCGGCACAGGCAAAGAACCCACGCAAGCGAAGATCTCGATATAACAGGGATCCGAGCGTTTGTTCACTTAGGAAAAAGTTGTAATCTTTTTTGATTTTCATTGTAAGCCTTATAAAAAGGCGATATTTTTCTTTGAATTTGTTTCAGGCGACTGAAGTTTGTAACAGTTCAAATCAATGACAATCAAACCGACTTTTACCGCGAACAATGAGATATTAGCTCGTCTCTCATCCACAGAAAATATCTCCCCATTCGATCTTATATTAGAATGACAAAGAACTTAACAGGAGTGCACGATCATTCACCCCTAAAGCAAGCAATATCTCTTACTACTACATAAACCAAAAAAAAAAAAAAAAAAGGGTTAATTGCTGATAGACCCCCTATGCAATCACCCAAATGCGGATAGACCTCCGTAATCTGTTGGTGCAGATAGACTCCCAGAGTGAACTTCTTTGACTGTTTTACCCTTAGAGGAAGGGAATTATTTTTTTAACAGACCTCCTGAGGGTAAAAGAGTCAAAAGAGTTCACTGAGGGGTCTTTCGGCGTAGAACCGCAGGCGGTCTATCCGCAATGAGGCAATAGTACAAGGAGTCTATCCGCAATTAACCCATGAAATATGAGGAATAACAAAATAATGAATAAATCACCTGTTATAGGTTCTAGGTTGTGGAAAATGTACCTATGGGTCCATATTTGATTGAATACTATCCTTGCTACAAAGAAAATCTGCTCCTTTTCTATGAATTATTGGTTCCTTTGAACCTTTTCTTTCTGCAGATGGTAATGAGCTATTCTTCCAAGTTTTTTTCATATGCAACAAGGAGACAGCGAACTGTTTAGTTTCTTTTAGTCTAGGAAACAAGTGAGATATTTAGTTCTGCTTCTTGTGTACGCAATATGCTCTTGAAAAGAAACACCCCAAATAGCGTAACAAGAAGCATAGCAGACATATTGCTTGATATATGGATCTTGTCGAAGTCGAAGAAAGAGATTTTTTGCAGGTACAGATCCTAAAATAAAACAATGATGAAAGTAACAGATCAGCATCATTTCAGAGCATAAACTTCATATATTTCTTTAGTTACCCAAGTATCACAAGTCTTAAGCAAAAAATACTTTATCGTAAATTTGGTCTTCATGGCTGCATACATAATTCTCGAACTAATTGACACAGGGAAATTGCATGTATATTAAAATAATCTCTTGGGTTTTGGACAAAACGAGTAAAAAAAATGTATATATCAATTACAAAATAAGTAATGTTTCTTTCCAAAATAACTCCTCAGAACTTTATCTAGTGCATTTACTTCTCAATAAAATCCAGGCTATTGACCTTATATCTCCAAACAAAAGAAAAATGTTAACGTTGTGAACTTCTAAAAAAAGCACAACAAACTACCACAATTTTCTCACGATTTTGCAGAAAACTACCTTTTGATTAATCCAAATATATAAAAATCAGATCTTTTTGATGTTAACCATAGTCTAAAACTTGCACCCTAACAACTTGCATTTCACATTCAATTTGAAATCAATCTAAAATGCTTATGTACGAAATTAACTGCATAAATAACAAGAAAACAGATTATTTCTAAGAGCCATACCTTCTTAGGGGCGCAGATGAGATTTCTTGGTTTTAGTTGGCACGATCAGAGGAAAATTCACCATTTTTTTTCTGATTACGCTTGAAATCAAAGAGATCTACTCATTATGACATATCAGCGCAAGATTGAATTAATGCAGTCAGTTCTAATTTTATAATATTCAAAAATTCAAATTAACTTAAGAAAACACCAAATCAAACAATTAAATTCCAAGAGACACCCTCACTCTTAGACAAATTGTGCATCAGTTATCCATTGCCAGGTTGCTGCAGGTTGAGAAATTTAAATCTTATTCTTGTGTATCAGTCAAAAAACATGCACAGCTCAAATATACTGAAAAAGACAGTCCAAAAGAGTGAAGTAGCAATAAGCTAGGTGACAAGAAAATCATTTTACCTTTGTGAGTTAACATATATGCATTATATAGAGAATCAGGAAGTCTACTTAGAGGTACACAGAACATACACTAAAAACTGAGCTCTAAGTGCATTACGTCAAAGTAAATTATTGACAGGTAAATAAACAATTACAAATTACAAACATGAGATTTCCAATGAAACTGCTACCCTAGGTTTCTTTGGAGAATTTAGGCTACAAATTACAAACATGAGATTTCCAATGAAACTGCTACCCTAGGTTTCTTTGGAGAATTTAGGCTGACTTCTCTTGCTGTTTCTTAGAATGTATGCTGCTGATACAAATGAATTCTGCTTCTGCTGAATTTATTGCCTTCTCCTGTCTACCAAGCCAAAGAAACATAATTATGTTTCGGCAACATTGTTGCGAATTTATTAATGTGACACCCTCGATTCCCTTTACGCTTCTCTTGGTTATGTCTCTGCGCCAGTATACTTTTCAGGTCTATCATCACGACCCTGCGCTTCTTTTTTATATTTTCAGCATCCTCATAGTTTTCTCGTAGCTTCCTCTTTGAAATCTCGAGCTTCTCCTTATACGTAAGGTCCTCAGGTTTATCAGTGACACAAGGTAAAATCTTTGGTGAAGTCTTTATACAGACTTGTATTGGCTTCAAGTTGGGGCTCGGTTTGTCAGTGCTTTTCTTTTGGAGAACTGACTTTGTTGGTTTTGTTGAAGCTGGATTTCTTCCTGGCTTCAAAGTTTCCTGAGGCTTTGTGATGGAATTTTTCATCTTTTTCAACTGAGTATTTTTCCCAATTTTCTCCACTCTTTGGTGAGACCTTTAAACAACTTTTTGTTTCATTTGATGGCTCATTTCTGTAACTCATGATGAAAGTCTCCTGAGGCTTGTTGATGGATCTTTTCAATACTTCAATGTTCTTCCCGGTTCTCTTTTGTTCTCTTCCGCTAAGGGACCATTCATCAACCATTCCGTTGAAGAAATTTGTGAGACCAAACGTCGAAGTCTGTGAAGCCAATAGATCACCAATATCAAAAGGAAGTTCCTCCTCTCTAGCAGAATACAAAACGAAGCTTTCTCGGGTATCGGCCATCCATTTATTCAGAAGAAACTCCCAGCCCGTAACGAGAAGAGGCGAATTTTCTGATTCTCTCACTGGTATCTTCCGAAAAGCATTTTACTGAAGTGGTAATGTCTGTGGCTTTGATGGTGTCCACAGGGAGCTCCATCAACTGCAGCAGTCTTAATGACTCAAATAGAAGATTCTCTGACTGCAAGGAAGAGAAATTTTTTGTCAGCTAAACTATTTATAACCATCCATGTACTAAAACAGATATCTCTTCGAAACAATAAAACCACAAATTAATCTCGGTACAAAATGCAGGAAGAAGCACTAACAACAAACTTGAAATTTTTGCCATCTATCTATAATTAAAAGCAAAAACCTGAAACTGATCTCTAAGTTCAGAAATAATAGATTGATTTGGAGGTATCTTTTTCCAAAATTGACGATTTGAGGGGTAGATTTGCAAATACTGAGATTTTTTTGGGGGGATAGTTTTGTGAATACCCCATGATTCACTGGGTATATATGCAAATAACCCAAACAAGAAAAACAAACCATCAACTTGTAATAATGAAGACCATAATATAATCATTAATCAATATGAAAATTATCATGGTTTTCAAAAAGAAAAAAATTCCAACTCTAAGCATCACAAAACTATAAAAAAACTGTAACAAATTCAAAATCTCTTCAGACCCATTTTAGAACAATGTCAGTCAATCAAGAAACGAGTCACAAAAAAAAAAAAAAAAAAAAAAAAAATTCAAAGATGAAACTTACGAGTTCATGACGGGCATCAAGAAGCTTCTTGATCCTGAGAACCTCTCGAAAAGTGTCCTTCTCCTCATCGATCTTGTCAAGAAGCGCGCTAGCCTCTTCATAGCTGCACTTGCTCTCTGATTTCAGCTTCATCTTCTCTAATTCTTTCATTGCTCCTCTTTCTCTCTCCTTTTTGCAGTTAATATTAGCTTTTGTGTGATTGTTTTTTACTTTAGAAACACAGGTATCGGATCAAGTGACAAAGTGAAGCCCGCATTAATTTGGAAAGTTTGATTTGGAGTCGGTGTAGATTTAGGAGTCCGTGCAGGTTTCGGAGTTCGTTTTAGGAAACACTTGATTTGGAGCCAATTTCAAATTATGGATAGTGGGTTCACTTGATTTGACCCAAACCCGCTTTAGGAAACCTTGATTACTCACTGGGTTTTTTTACACATGCACCCCTCATATCATTCATATTTGCAAATTCCTCCAAAACGTATAAATTTGCGAATTTAACCCCCAATTTTACCAAATAGGATGCTTTCTCGTTTCACATGGTGTCCAGAGATTGTTGGGGCATGTAGGATGTGATCGATTAAACCAAATGATTTTTAATTTTTTTAAATGTTTTTTTCTCGTACATATGCTTTGTCGAGACTGACCGAAATTTTAAATAGGGGTTCTTCGATATTAGTCCCTTAAATCTTTAGTAAATATGGATTGTTTTTTGCAGTTAATATGGAGAACTATGATTCCTAAACCAACTCGGATCAAGTGACAAAGTGAAGACTGCATTAATTTGGAAAGTTTGATTTGGAGTCGGTGCAGGTTTAGGAGTCCGTGCAGGTTTCGGAGTTCGTTTTAGGAAGCACTTGATTTGGAGCCAATTTCAAATTATGGATAGTGGGTTCCCTTGATTTGACCCAAATCCGCTTTAGGAAACCTTGATTACTCACAGGGTTTTTTACATATGCACACCTCATATCATTCATATTTGCAAATTTTCCCAAAATGCATAACTTTGCGAATTTAACCCCCAATTTTACCAAATTGGATGCATTCCTGCTTTACATGGTGCTCAGAGATCGTTGTGGTAGGATGCGATTGATTAAACCAGATGATTTTTTTAAAATGTTTTTTCTCGTATATATGCTTTGTCGAAACTGACTGAAATTTTTAATAGGGGTTTTACGATATTAGTCCCTTAAATTTACTAATTTGATATTAGTCCTCCAAATCTTCATATTTTGATATTAATTCCTCGAATCTTCATTATGTATTGATATAAGTCCTTTTGTTAGGGTTTGGATTAAAACTAGTAAATCATAGTTAGGCTTATCCAAACCATGGTTGGCTAGTTATGAATATACACCAAGGTAATGAATTAACTCCACTCAAGCGTCATTTCCCCCTCTTCATTTCCCACTCTAATCTTGTGAAATAGCCTTAAATTTTAGGACATAGTGAAGTAGCCATTGAATTTTAGGACTACGGTATTTTATACCGTTGAGGGAGAAGAAAAAGAAAGGAGAAATGAGAAATGATATTGGATTTTGGGCGGATTTATTAACGGGTTTGGATTGGGAGAGTTATTATTGGGTTTAGATATGTTAGGTGAGGATCATTAATGTCAATTTAGGGCTGGGGTTAAACTTAATGGAATAAGCCCTCTCTTTATAACCCCAACTAACCTGAGGACCTATATCAAATATGAAGCTTTAAGGGACTAATATCAAATTTCTGAATATTTAAGGGACTAATATCAAAAAACCCCTTTCAAATAAATAAGGGATTGTTTGAGGTTAAAGAAAGCAACCTTTTAAATATTTTTGAAATTTGCAGAAAACAACCTAAAATTTTGAATTGCAAAACACACCCTCAAAAATTTAAAATTTTCAAAAAACACCCTAAAAGTTTCAAACCAACAAATAATACACTGAAAATCTAGGAATTACGAATAGCCACCGGATAAATTTAAAATTTGCAGAAAGCACCTTAAAAATTGCGAGAATTGCAAAAAAAATACACTCTAAAATTTTAAAATTTATAAAAAAACCCCTAAAAAGATCAAAACTTTGTATCCAAGGCCCCGTGCCCTAACCAATAGGCCACTTGTTGGTTGGGGGGGGGTTTTAACCCAAAAATATATTATTTTAAAGAGTAATGTTAACTAAAATTATACTACTCTTCCAAACTATTTTCAGAGTGCAAAAGAGAGAAGGGTGCGCTTCATTTATGAAGGACCCACACTTTTCTCTTTCCTAATGTGAATGTTGGATTTGATTATTGATTCAAGCCTTATTTGGAAATATTCAAAGATTAGATTTGAGTCGGTTAGCAATTGGTGAAAACGAATTTGACCCGAATCCGTTTTAGCAAACTCAATTACCAAACCAATTAAGAATAGGAGCACGTATTTCCCTTATAAAGCTCAATTAGGAATCAATTTGAGACTCAAAGTCCTACTCTGAGTAGGATCAGACCAAACCAATAATAAAACCAGAGCATGCACTGGTAAAATTAACACGTCCACTTTGAGGGCAAAAAAGTTTCAGAGAAGAGAAGAGAAGAGAAAAAGAAAAGAAATAAAGAGAAGGTGATTTAGCAATGGAGGTGGAGAGAGCAAGGGAGAGGCGAGTTCGACTCGTCATCAAGAGTGGAGGAGTAGTCGTGGCGAGATCTTGTCGTCTCTACACAATCAAAGATGATGCAATTCAAGAGGAGAAGAAATCAGAGGAGTTACCCAGAAAGCGACTTCGCCTCAATGGTAAGAGTTCAGTGCCTCTGCAAACTAGAGCATCACAATCTACTGCTGCTGTAAAAACCAGTGTAGCAAAAGATCCGATGGAGAATTTGAGGAGAAAACAAGTCACGCCAATTCAACATCTTCGGCAGAGCACTAAACAAGCACAATCTTCTCCTGCTGATAAGTTTTCTGTTCAGACTCCGCAGAATCTATCATTTGGTGAGAAGTTTGAGATTACCAAAAGAAAGCTTCACCAAAGTTATCAAGAATCCAACAATGCAAGGAAGCAGCGGAGCGTCAAAGTTTTGGAGGTAGATGAGTTACCGAAGCAACAAGATATCAACGAGGAGAAGTTGAGAGAGAAGAAACGAGTACTGATGAAGAAAAGAACCCGCATGCCAAGTTTTCATTTGAGATGGTGAACGAGGATTTGATAACGATATATATACGTGTATATAGTTATTGTATGAACTGAAGTCTTTGTTTAAGGGTTTTAATATTGTAAAACTTTCCTGCTTTAATATGGACAAGATTTGTTTGCATTTGTGGAATTATTTGAATAAAAGTTAGTTTCTTGATTCTCTAGACTAATTGTTATTTCAATTTCTAGCTCTTCTTTAATTATTTTGGCTGAATATATCACATTGAACAGACTTTTGTTCAGGTTGTAAGTATTAACTCTTAATTGCACAGTACCATAGTTAAAGAGTAATGGTTGAAATAGAGTAAAAAATTTCTAGAATGGGCTGGTAATTGAAACCATTTATGTGGGCATTAATTAAATGTTATAAGCATTTTTCAGGCTGCAAATCAGCATGAATTTTGTCTTAAAAGAAGATTTTGAACAATTCTATAACAAACTTACTAATGGACTATCACATCTCCAGGCAAGATTTAGAGATATTTGCAGTCGATTTTCAGTTAAGTCCAACTTTTATCTTATTATTACGTATCAGTCCAAAACATGCACAACTCCATAAGGTAGAGTCTGGCAGAACACCTGACAGTAAATATAATTATTGAGTATTAGCTTTGCTTAATTTACCTTCTAGCTATTACAATGAAAATATAATGGATATTGAGAACAGTGTTGATGACGCTTCACCAAAGAAAAGCAAGAAGAAGAAGAAATCAAAAGATGCCGATGCCATGGAAGTAGATAAATCTACTGTTACAAACGGGACAATCCTGCTGAGCCAACAACCGAAAGGAAAAAGAAGAAGGAGAAAGACAAGTCTATGTGTAAGAGTTTTAATATTGTAAAAACTTTCCTGCTTTAATATGGAAATGATTTGTTTGCATTTGTGATGGAATTATTTGAATAGAAGTAAGTTTCTTGATTTCCAGACTAATTGTTATTTCAGTTTCTAGCTCTTCTTTAATTATTCTGGCTGAATATATCACATTGAACAAACATTTGTTCAGGATGCCAATTGCATGGGCTGGTAACTTAAACCATTTATGTGAATCAGTTACTCTCTGTGGCTTGTTTGTCTTTGGCTGCCAAGATGGAGGAAACTGAAGCCCCTCTATTGCTTGACTTACTGGTGAATTGAATATTCCAGATGAAGTATTCCCTAGCTTGTAATATAAGAAATTTTTACATAATTATGAAAATTTTATGTGACTTAAATCAGGTTAGCAAATCGAAATATGTTTTTGAAGCTAGGACTATTCAAAGAATGGAGCTTCTTGTTCTCAGCACTCTCAAATGGAGGATGCAAGCAGTCACCCCTTTCTCTTTCATTGATTACTTCCTTCACAAATTCAATGATGGCAATTCCCCAACCAAGCCATTGATCTCTCGAGCAGCTCAACTAATATTGAGCACAGCTAGAGGTATAAAATCTTTGTTCGCGTTCATATGTTATAAATTTGCATTTAAAGTAAAATTTATCTGAATTATGTGAAATTGGAATGCAGGGATCGAGTTTTTAGCATTCAGGCCTTCTGAGATTGCAGCAGCAGTTGCAATGTCACTATTGGGAGAAACCCAAATGGTGGATATTGAAAAGTTTGCATCCTTTTGCAACAATGTAGACAAGGTATAATCTTTGTAATTACGTAATGTTTTGTTATAATTACCCAGGTTTTTAGTTGGTTTATGTGATTATAATTTGGTTGGTTGCAGGAGAAATTGCTGAGATGTTATGAAGTTATACAAGAGGTGATACTTATGAAGAGTATGGGCCTAAAGAATGCAAGTAGTCCATCACTTTCCTCTGTGCTGAGCCCAAATGGGGTTCTTGATGCTGGATGCAGCTTGAGCTATAACAGTGAGGAAATGGCTATTGGTACTCATGAAAATTCAATGTTATAAGCTTTTCAGGCTGCAAATCAGCATGAATTTTATCTTAAAAGAAGATTTTGAACAGTTCTATGACAAAGTTACTTATGGACTATGACATATCCAGGCAAGATTTAAAAATATTTGCACTTGATCTCTGATTTCAGCTTCATCTTCTCTAATTCTTTCATTGCTCCTCTTTCTCTCTTCTTTTTGCACTTGATCAGTGATTGTTTTTTACTTTAGAAACACAGGTATCGGATCAAGTGACAAAGTGAAGCCCGCATTAATTTGGAAAGTTTGATTTGGAGTCGGTGCAGGTTTAGGAGTCCGTGCAGGTTTCGGAGTTCGTTTTAGGAAGCACTTGATTTGGAGCCAATTTCAAATTATGGATAGTGGGTTCACTTGATTTGACCCAAACCCGCTTTAGGAAACCTTGATGACTCACTGGGTTTTTTTACACATGCACCCCTCATATCATTCATATTTGCAAATTCCCCCAAAACGTATAAATATGCGAATTTAACCCCAAAATTTACCAAATAGGATGCTGTCTCATTTCACATGGTGTCCGGAGATCGTTGGGGCATGTAGGATGCGATTGATTAAACCAAATGATTTTTACTTTTTTTAAATGTTTTTTCTCGTACATATGCTTTGTCGAGACTGACCGAAATTTTAAATAGGGGTTCTTCGATATTAGTCCCTTAAATCATTAGTAATTTGATATTAGTCCGTCAAATCTGCATATTTTGATATTAATTCCTCAAAACTTCATTATGTGTTGATATGAGTCCTTTTGTTATCCTTAGTAATTTGATATTAGTCCGTCAAATCTGCATATTTTGATATTAATTCCCCAAAACTTCGTTATGTGTTGATATAAGTCCTTTTGTTAAGGTTTGGATTAAAAACAATAAATCATAGTTAGGCTTATCCAAACCATGGTTGGCTAGTTATGAATATACCCCTAGGTAATGAATTAACTCCACTCAAGCGTCATTTCCCCCTCTTCATTTCCCACTCTAATCTTGTGAAGTAGCCTTGAATTTTAGGACCTTGTGAAGTTGCCATTGAATTTTAGGACTACAGTATTTTCTACCGTTGGGGGAGAAGAAAAAGAAAGGGAAAATGAGAAATGATATTGGATTTTGGGCAGATTTATTAACAGGTTTTGATTGGGAAAGATTTTAAACCATGTTTAGATATGTTATGTGAGGATCATTAATGTCAATTTAGGGCTCGGGTTAAAGTTAATGGACTATACCCTCTCTTTATAACCCCAACTAACCCGGGGACCTATATCAACACAATTTGAAGATTTGAGGGACTAATATCAAATATGAAAATTTTAAGGGCTAATACCAAATTTCTAAAGATATAAGGGACTAGTATCAAGGAGAATAGAAGCTGAGAGCGACTAAACATCTTACGAAGAAAAGTGCCATCATGCCAAGTTTTCGTCTAACATGGTGAAGATTTAAGGAATGCAGATGGTTATTCGACGAAGTCCCTTGCAGTTTTGATTGTGGTTAAGTAATTCTTTGTTGATAGCTTCTATGTAATATACGAAATTTACCAAATAGGATGCTTTCTCATTTTACATGGTGTCCAGAGATCGTTGGGGCATGTAGGATGCGATTGATTAAACCAGATGATTTTTACTTTTTTTTATGTTTTTTCTCGTATATATGCTTTGCCGAGACTGACCGAAATTTTAAATAGGGGTTCTTCAATATTAGTGTCTTAAATCTTTAGTAATTTGATATTAGTCCGTTAAATCTTCATATTTTGATATTAATTCCCAAAACTTCATTATGTGTTGATATAAGTCCTTTTGTTATCCTTAGTAATTTTATATTAGTCCGTCAAATCTGCATACTTTGATATTAATTCCTCAAAACTTCATTATGTGTTGATATAAGTCCTTTTGTTAAGGTTTGGATTAAAAACATGTGAGGGTATATAAGTGCAACTTTAGAAACTTTATGTTATTCTTTTATTTTTATGTTTATTGATTTTTTTTCTCATTAAATGTTGGGTTCAAAAGAAAAGAAGACAAAAGGGGAGAGAGGAAGAAGATGAACAGAAATAAATTTGGGTGTTTGCTGTTTTGGGACTAATGGGCTCAAATTTTTGTCCTTTTGTGGATGCTAAATCCACGTGAGGGACTTTGAGGATTTCAGGTTCGTTGCTGCTTTGGAAAAAGATGAGACTTTGGCTTTCTATTTGGCTAATTAGCATTTATATACCTTATAGTTTCCCTCACATTACATTTATGTACCCTCATTTGGTTTTTGAGAGCACTAACATACGCTGAAGCTTCTATAATTTACATTTAATATCAATGTTGTGTAAACGTGAGAAGTTTCCACCAATTTTTGCATGTGACACTAACAAACTAATTTTATTATTTTTTAACTCTTAATATTTATTGAATTTACTGTTAAACCCATAATAGTTCAATTTCAAGATATAATTAGGGTAGATTTAAAAGAGAACTAGGGTATATTTAGCAGTAAATTCGAGAAATATTAAGAGATAAAATATTCTAACATTAGCTTATGAGTGTCACATGGGTAAAAAGGAAAAATTTCTCACGTTTGCATACCAGAATGTAATAAAGCGCAACTTTAGAAACTTTAGGGTATATAAGTGCAGCCTAAAACATGTGAGGGTATATAAGTGCAAACTAGGGTAAACTATAGTGTATTTACGTGCAAATTAGCCTTTTTCATCCTTTTGTGGAAATAAAAGGCAGTGGGTTAATTGATAAAAAGACATGGTAATGATGATTTGAACATAGAATTGAATAACTAAGATCAATTCAGAAAAAACAAAAAAAACTAATAACTAAAGAAGAAACAAAACAAAAAAAAGAAAAAGATAATTAGGGTTAGTCGCATTCACTCATATGTATTTATAATTTTGCCTCCAGTGACTAAATTTTCTGGATCCGCCCCTGCTTATCCTAACCATGGTTGGCTAGTAATAAATATACCCCCAGGGAATGAATTAACCCAAGTCAAGCATCATTTCCCCCTCTTCATTTCCCACTCTAATCTTGTGAAATAGCCATTGAATTTTAGGGCCTTGTGAAGTAGCCATTGAATTTTAGGACTACGGTATTTTCTACCATTGGGGGAGAAGAAAAAGAAAAGGAAAATGAGAAATGAGATTGGATTTTGGGCGGATTTATTAACGGTTTTGGATTGGGAGAGATTTCAAACCATGTTTAGATATGTTAGGTGTGGATCATTAATGTCTATTTAGAGCTGGGGTTAAAGTTAATGGAATGTACCCTCTCTTTGTAACCCCAACTAACCTAGGGACCTATATCAACACAATTTGAAGATTTGAGGGACTACTATCAAACATGAAGATTTGAGGGGCTAATACCAAAATTTTGAAGATATAAGGGACTAAGATCAAAAAACCCCTTTCAAATAAATAGGGTTTTTTCTTTAAACACCAAGTTAATTTTACCCTGATACAATATTTTTAAACCCAAGTAGTTTTATTTTGACTTATGAACCCAAACAATTTTGTGTATATTTGACTTTAAACTCAATCTCACAAATACACTAAAGAAGCACAGTCTTCTCCTGCTGATAAGTTTTCTGTTCAGACTCCGCAGAATCTATCATTTGGTGAGAAGTTTGAGAATACCAAAAGAAAGCTTCACCAAAGTTATCAAGAATCCAACAATGCAAGGAAGCAGCGGAGCGTCAAAGTTTTGGAGGTAGATGAGTTACCGAAGCAACATGATATCAACGAGGAGAAGTTGAGAGAGAAGAAATGAGTACTGATGAAGCAAAGAACTCGCATGCCAAGTTTTCATTTGAGATGGTGAACGAGGATTTGATAACGATATATATACGTGTATATAGTTAATATTGTATGAACTGAAGTCTTTGTTTAAGGGTTTTAATATTGTAAAACTTTCCTGCTTTAATATGGACAAGATTTGTTTGCATTTGTGGTGGAATTATTTGAATAAAAGTTAGTTTCTTGATTCTCTAGACTAATTGTTATTTCAGTTTCTAGCTCTTCTTTAATTATTCTGGTTGAATATATCACATTGAACAAACTCTTGTTCAGGTTGTAAGTATGAACTCTTAATTGCACAGTACTATAGTTGATGACTAATGGTTGAAATAAAGCAAAAATTCCAAGAACAAGGATGCCAATTGCATGGGCTGGTAACTGAAATAATTTATGCGGGCATTAATTCATTGTAAGTATTAACTCTTAATTTTACAAAAACGCCCTCAACTATGGGTTTTATCTTAGAAACACCCCCAAACTATTTTAACTCTAGAAAATCCCCCTCAATTATGGAGTTATTGTAGATAACCCCCCTCAACTTTCGTAGACACCTATTTCAAGAGGTGTCTGGTCTAGGCATCAATTATTCTAAGACCAACCTCTACTACTTTGGCAAATCTAACTCTAAAGGTCGACATCTAGCATCAGCCCTCCATTGCTCATTGAGTAAGTCTCCCTTCAAATACCTTGGCATCCCCCTCAAAAAGGGGTCTCTCTCTAAAGAAGACTGGCAACCAGTTCTGGACAAGCTTGCTAAGAGGTTATCCATGTGGAAGAGTAGACACCTATCAATTGGAGGTCGTTTAACTCTAATCAACTTAGTGCTTACATCCATCCCCCTATACTTTCTATCCTTCTTCAAATTACCTGGATGGCTTATCAAAGAGATAGACAAATTGAGATGCAATTTTCTATGGGGAGAAACTTCAGTTTTCATGAAAGGCAAAAGTCTAGTTAATTGGCAAACAGTTTGCTAACCTAAATCAGCTAGTGGGTTAGGGATTATCAATCTTACTAACTTCAATGTAGCATTGCTCTCCAAATGGATGTGGAAATTCCTCAAGCAAGACTCCCAAATAAGCAAAATTCTTCTTCCCTACAACTCACATCTCACTCCCATTTCTAATTGCACACCACCAAAGGCTAATGCATCCAAATTCTGGCATGATACAATCTTAGCTAGCCAACCCTTGTTGTCCATAGTTCACTGGAAATTGGGAAATGGTCTCTTTGCTCGCTTCTGGGAGGACAAATGGGCAGGGTCAAACTCCCTCTCATCCCTCTTCCCCCTTAGTTACAAGCTGGCCCTCTGTAAACATTGCAGTGTGAGATCTCAAGGGAGTTGGCATGGTACATCATGGTCTTGGAAGCCTCTCATTCGTAGACCTATCTCCCCAGAGGAGATTTCTCAGGTGAACAGCATGGTCAATATGATTTCTAGTCTTCATATTTCTCCTAACACCTCCCAACAAGATGAGGTGAGGTGGCCTCTCACTGCCTCAGGCCAGTTTTCAGTGCAGTCTCTATACACATATATCTCTAATGGATGAACAATATGTGCATATTCCAAATTTGTTTGGTCATCCTTTTTGCCTTCCAAAGTTAAAATCTTTTTCTGGCTTTTATGCAAGAATAAGCTACAAACGAAGGTTCATTGTTAGGTTTACATGCAAATCTAATTTTTCTTTCTTTTTTGAAACACTAAACATCTTTTATTTTCTACTTATCCATGCTGGTAATATTTGAAACAATGAAACGTTTAAATTTTTTTTTGAAGATTAGTTTCCTCATCAAAACGCATCGAACCGAAGTCTAATATTTTCATTGGATTGAGTTTTTAAACTCACATGAATTTTTTTCAACCATGGGTATTTTAGTCATTGCATATTTCAAATTAATAATATTTGGGGGGTTATTTGAAAAAACTAGAAAGATAAAGGGGGTTTTGTGATACACCCCATAGTTAAGGGGGTTTTAGTTATAATTTAAAAGTTGAGGGTTTTTTCTGAGACAGATTCTATAGCTGAGGGGTTTTCTAAAATTAACATCAAAATGTATATTTGATATGAGACACTGTGTAGCGGTTGTAGTTTTGTGGTTAGAATTTCACGCTGTGGCCGTGGAGACCTGGGCTCGATCCCAGTAGCCACATTAATGTTGTTATATTATCTTTTGTTTTTTTCCTCTCCGTTTTAGATTTTGCCTCTGCCCCCATTACTCAGATTAGTCTCTCAAATCTTTGAAATTAGTCCCACAAATCTTTGAGATTAGCCTCCCAGCAGCCACATTATTGAGGGGTTATTTAGATATTAGTCCCACAAATCTTCAATAATTTCACGGGATTCTCTCAAAATTTTGAAATTGCTCATAAGTCCCCAAAATTTTATGGAGTCCTGCAATTGGGTCTCCCTCAATGACCGAAACACCCTTGAAGTAATATTTTCTTAAAGGATAAATTTCACTTAACCCCTTGAATTTTTGCTGTTTTCGCAGAACTTTATTGAAGTTTGTTGAAGTTTGTTTATTCCACTTAACCTTCCTGAACTTTGGGGTGTTGCACTTAACCCTCTTGAACTTTGACGTTATTTCAACATACCCCTCGAGTATTTGTTACTAGATACTAGTCAAATGACCAAAATGCAGATAAAGGGGTGAGTTTTAATAAAATGAGAGGCATATCCATCCTTTGTTGTCAAATTTCATGGTGTTACCTTTGGGGGTCAAGTGACATAAGTTCAAGGAGGTTATGTGAAACAAACATAGTTAGGGGGCTTATGTGCAAACCCCCCAAAGTTCATGGGGATAAGTGAAATTTCCACTTTCTTGAGCACAGGGAGTTCTGATGCGAAGCAAACCAGTGCAAATGCAAAGATGACGACTAAAAAAGGTATATAGTCTGGGCACCAGGCACCAGCACAATCCCCACGCCCCCACTTGGGGCCCAATTATTATTTTTGATATCTGTGATCTTGACTTATGGTAGTATTTTTAATATGGCATTTTCAATCTCATCATCAAGAAGAGAGATCTAGATCTAAGAGAGAGGTCAGAGAGAGATATGGCGAAGAAATGGAAACCATTTGATCTCATCATCGTTGTTTTTTCTTGGGTATCTATCCAAATCCAGTGACTGCTAATTTTCTGGACTTCAAACCCCATGCTTCTCAAAGAGGTAAGTGGACGTATGTTCTATAATTTTTTTCCTTGTATAGTAATATTTCTAAGCAATTGGAATTCTAAGTATATATATATATATATATATATATATATATATATATATATATATATATATATATATATATATATATATATATATATATATATATATATAAGTTCATAGCCTTGCTCTATATATATATATATATATATATATATATATATATATATATATATATATATATATATATATATATATATATATATCTATATATATATATATATATATATATATCTATATATATATATATATATATATATATATATATATATATATATATATATATATATATATATATATATATATATATATATATATATATATATATATATATATATATATATATATATATATATATATATATATATATATATATATATATATATATATGGGCGGATCAAATGAGAACTCATATCAAATGTGAGAACTACTGAACTTACTCTCTAGTTAGATATTTAAATAATTAATGGCTGTGATTAAATTCCATTAAAGTCAAATAATTAGTAAAAGGGCACAACGGTCCTTTTTATTTACGTAATCAATTACAATTTTGGTAGTTTCCTTCTTTCCATTCTAACCACCTCCTTCTTCAATCTGATCCAATTTTTTCATCTTTCTTCATGCCTTTGCATTCATCGGTTTGCAGTTATAATTTTAAGCGTTACAAAAGCGATAATCCGATCTCAAGTTCTTTAAATCTTTAATTTTTTATTGGTTTTTTTCCTTTCTTCGGCCGCCTCATTTGTTGCACATCAGCGAGTTTCAGGTTTTCAAATCGTTATTTTTTAGATTATATGTGATTTGATGGAAAGCGTTTATTCTGGTAAATCTAATCTTTTTATTTTCGCTTTTTTTCTCCATATTAATCTCGATGATTTCGTGCATATCGTCAATTTTGCGATTCTTCAAATTCTTTATTTCAGTTTGTCTTTGTTGTTATTGAAAGAATAATTTCAGTTATCTGTAATCATCAGTAGTTATTTATTTTGACGATTGATAATGTGGTTCTGTATGTTATAGTAAGAGATTCTGTAATTTAACGAAGATGATTATGTAAGTTGTTGAAGGCGATTCTGTTTTATACAATGTAAGTAATAACATTTATTTTTGAGAGTTGAAAAAGAGATTCTGTAAGTTGTTAATGGCGATCCTGTAAAAATTATTACATGATTCTCAAATATTGTATATGATTCTCTAATGCTTGAGGCGAATTTGTTATTTTATTTTCGAGATTCGTAACAATGATAAAGTGGTTACGTAGGTAATAATATGGGATTCTCGATATTTGACAAGGGATTACATTAGTTATAGTAAGAGATTCTGTAAAAAAGATAATGGATTCTGTATGTTATAGTAAGAGATTCTGTAATCTAATGAAGAGGATTCTGTAAATTGTTAAAGGCGATTCTGTAAATCGCCTTAAAGGACATTTGGAAATGTACTCACGTATAAATTTAGAGAATTTGGACATGGTATAGTTTCAACAAACTTTTATAATTTGTTTTTTTATAGCAATAAAGTGAATTAAATCGATGACGATTCTATAAAAATGACTTATAGATTCTGTAAATTGATATATGAGATTCTGCTTAATATACTAAGCGATTCTGTAACTATGTTAACTAGATTCTGTAAGTTACAACATGAGATTCTGTAACACTAGTAACTGGATTCTGTAAGTTATAACTTGCAATTCTGTTTGGTATCAAATTGAACATAATCTAGACGTTTAAGTTCTTCGTGAACCCCTAGTTGCTATCGCCGATTTTAGAAGGGAATCGCTGCGGTTATTATATCCTAAAAAATTGCTGCACGTGCCTATTAATTGTAATATGCTAGATTATGGAAAATTTTTAAAATAAATTGGTTGTTAAAGGCAGTTTTGAAGGTGGTTAGTTTTTTCCTTTTAAATCTGTCTGCTATTTACTTGTTTACCCTCATTTCAGTTTATAAGTTTCGTTTAATTTCAAATTTGCCACCTGATTTTTTGCAGAATCTGAGCCATTGTCCTTATATCATGGACGGTAGATCTCTGGTTCTTAGTTCTCACAATTAATTGAGTTCTCATTGAACGCCCATATATATATATATATATATATATATATATATATATATATATATATATATATATATATATATATATATATATATATATATATATATATATATATAGAGCAAGGCTCCTATGAACTTAAGTTCATAATGAATAGTGGTGCACCAACTTTTTATCCACTCATCTTGTCTTGAGATTTGTGATGCACAAATCTCAAAGTGGGCTTTATATCTTTCACGGATCCCAAAGCAAGATGAGTGGTTAGAAAAGTTGGTGCACCACTATTCATTATGAACTTAAGTTCATAGGAGCCTTGCTCTATATATATATATATATATATATATATATATATATATATATATATATATATATATATATATATATATATATATATATATATATATATATATATATATATATATATATATATACACTAGTATAATGCGTCGTTGCGTGAACATATTGTTGTATAATATCCTATTGATATATCTCAAGATTGTTTGTAAAACCAATATAGAAAGCACTATAACACCCTTTACTATGCCGAAATTTATTTGGTTCATAGATAAACATCTTGGAGACACAACTTAGTAAAAACAATTTGAAAATACTTGCTATCCCTATACTCCTACACACACAAAACCAAACGTTTCACCAAACGAAAATAAAAATTAATTGACAGGATAAATTAGAAAAATGCCTACTTGCGTCGGTGATTATAGTTATTTGATATATACTAAAGTAACAATTTCAAGGATTCATCCCCATAGACTGATGGTAAAGATTTATGACCACTGAAGAAAGAGATGCTAAGCTTCAAAATAGAAGCAAGCTCCATCCTTGTGATAATATTTCAGTCAATAATAGTGCAAGCAAATAAAATATTGTTATATAGAGCCAATTCATCAATTGAAGGCTTTGCAATGCACCAATTTTCTATAATTGTATCTATAAAAGAAATGAAATTTGAAAATAAGTTAACATGCTTTGAACTGATGCATTGAACTTTCTTAATAAGACAAAAATATAATACTGATATGCATATTATTAGACATGAACTTGATTAATTCCTTGATGTAATTTATCAGTTAAACATATTTTAATTAATAAGATAAAGTGAAACGGTACATTAGATAAAAGGAGTGGTAAATAAAAGTGATAGCATACCTGTATTGTAATTTCAACAGCCCAATGTGCCGAATCATGATCCTATCGGAACCACCCCCAAATGAATGAGGTGGTTTGCATTATAGATAGAATAGTTACTTCCAAATTAACCCCCCAGCCACCCTTGAATGGTATGGATCACCCTATTCTATGGGGGAAGTTTGATTGAATATGCACTCTAACCTGACCTCTTAAAGATTTAACTGACAGGTAAATAACAAAGATGAGTAGTTGAGTACCAATTAGCTCACAACCACGTATATGTGAAAGCTCTTGTTATTAACTATCCAAGTTTGTTGAAGGTGAAGATAAAAGAGAATGAGAGAATCTTATATTTCTCATTGTGACTATAAAGCTTTCTTTCGATAAAATGGATGTCTTTAAGCTAATATTAGCACCTATTGAGCTTTTACATTTGTTTTTCAATTAAATGTCAATTCATATTATTGTTTAGGGCATTTTTATGAGAAAAATTTAAAATAGGGTATACTTTTACAATATACTAAATAGTGTTATATCCGTGCCATATTGTAGATTTATTTTCACTTCATATTACCAAAAAGAATGCTCTGTCAAAAATAAAAATAAAAATCCATTAAGTATAGAATATCAATAATGAAAATGAGCTTTTTTATAATAAAATAAAAGAATAATGTAAAAACACTCAAGAAGCATCTATTATGAAAAGCTACATTGTAAGGTGTATCAACCTGAATAATTAAGCGAATGTACACGGATATCATTTTGGCTAACTTTATCTCTTTTCATAGTATCCATATGTATAACTTGTAGCCTATAAGAACTTCCTCTAGCAATTGCCTATATGTGATTTGGCACCAATTAATCAATTACTAAGGTTGCATAAGTCTCCGTATTGATGGCCAAAAGATCAATCTAACTTATGAAATCATTAGCAAAAATCTTAGCTACTCACTCTTTTACATAATTTTATCTCTATAAGTCAATAGAAATGAACCAATACACATAAATTATTCCACTGAGATTAAAATGAATAAAAAGTATTCTCGGGTTTCTGAGATCTTATCAAATTGTATTTAGTCGATGTATGCACACAAAACTCATACAAAATAATCATACAAACACACAACTTTTTCCTTTCTTGAAATGTACTATGCATTCAAATTCATATATCCATACAATTAAATTTGTACGCACTCAAACCCATGTCAAAAAACAAAACACTAACTCCACATAAAAATGGGAGCAGTAGTAGTAAGTACCAAAAAGACTGGTTACTTTCCAAAGTGGGAGTTGCTTAAACCAAAGAGATGCAACACAATATAAAATTGATTAATAAGCAAAAAAGTTATAAAATACAAAGTCAGCATATATACATGCAGACTACATTGTAAAGGTCACGATCCTATCCATAATCAACAACACAAATACAAAGCATAAATAATATTACAATTCGGGGGGGAAAAGTCCCATTGAAACTTTTATAGAAGAAAGAATTTCATCCATACAATAAATCAAATAAACACTAAAGATTCTCTTCTACATATATTTCTTGACAAAAATGTTCAACTGTACCAAACCCACAACAACTCAGTCCATCACTTGCAAAGGAAGCATATGTTGTTGTTGCATCCAAAAACCTATTGGTTTTCCTGAAACAACCCCCTCATTAAACACCATGCATGGTCACCTTATCTATCTTCATATACAACTTGTAGCAACTTCTCCTTCTTATCATCACCTTTATAATAACCTATTAATCCTCACCCTCACTCTGAGGAGCACCCGATGTTTTGTTGAAGATCGCTAAAGGGGAAGAAAGGGATGTGGAGCGCACCGTAGAGGTTGCCGGAGCAGGCGGGCTACGAAGTGGCCGGCAAGAGGTGAAGTTTAAAGGTGATGGAGGGACGAGGGAAGAGCAAGGTGGAAGATGGTGTTGTATTGCTGATGGTGTGTGACAAAGAAATCACATTTTAGGATATTTAAAGTAAGAGATGCATTGAGAGTTGAAAAGGTTAAAAACGGCACTAATTATAAAGAGAGATAATGAGTGGGGGGGGAGCTGATAGGGCACCGGTTAATAAGAATAGGGAGAGAGGAAGTCAATAGATAAATAAATTGGAATAATGAAAATTGATAGGGGCGGGTTTAAGATAGTAGATATATAGGAGAGGAGAATGAGTGTTACAGATGATAGAAGCTCAATGGTTATACGGTTTAATTTTAGATTAATGGAACATTAAGGGGAGTAGTGGTGACATTATGGTAATGATTAACTGGATAATTGGTGTGTATTCAGTAGGAATAATAAGTGTGGAGGTTACAATGGTGATGGGTGTTTAATGGGGATGTTAGAGAATTTAAATGGATAATTGTATATGTATTCATGTATGTATGGATGGATGTGTAGTAGGGGCAAATTAT